>CAJNOQ010005366.1:0-15467 GCA_905250885.1 Didymodactylos carnosus | reverse complement strand
AGCTCGGAAGTTAATTTATACTCTGAAAAGACACAAATGAGCTCAGCTAATATCATTTTTGACGGTAAAAAGAGAGAAATGAGCTCGGTTCATTTATTTATAAAAATTAATTAATGATTTTGTCAGTAGCAAAGTATATACCTAGTAAGACAAAACTAATTCAAGAACAAAATAAATGCTAGATTATAATAGTTTTTTTACTGATATTTAGTCTTTTGTTAAAGCTAATTTAACTTTCTTTGGAGGAGCTTTTCCTCGTCTAATCCCAAGTGACTGTGGAACTCTTGATCATCTCATGTCATATTTTGAAGACCAGTGGTTATTATCATTACAATTTTGGTATGGAGGTACTCTAAATCTGAGTTTGTCTACCAATTTTGTCGTTTAATTCCGTTATTTGTTCTTATAAATATGGCTTTAAAGAACATTCTTGCGTTCATTCATTGGGCTTAATGATGATGTGCGGTCATCGTAAAGTTCCACAGTCACTTGGGATTAGACGAGGAAAAGCTCCTCCAAAGAAAGTTAAATTAGCTTTAACAAAAGACTAAATATCAGTAGCATTTTGTTCTTGAATTAGTTTTGTCTTACTAGGTATATACTTTGCTACTGACAAAATCATTAATTAATTTTTATAAATAAATAAACCGAGCTCATTTCTCTCTTTTTACCGTCAAAAATGATATTAGCTGAGCTCATTTGTGTCTTTTCAGAGTATAAATTAACTTCCGAGCTCAAAACTCTCATTTATATAAATAATTATATAATCTTATTACGAGTGAGCTCATTTTTCTCATTTTAAAGCCAGTTAAACAGACCAATCTCAAATATTCTTTTTTCCGGGTGCATTTAATTTCGCGTCTTTAACTGTAGACTATTCATTTTCTCGGAAAAGAATGAATTTTTTGGCTTACGAAGGAACCGTTCTAAGTGATTCACACTGATTTAATCAAAACATACTTCTTCATGAGTTATTTTTGATGTTGATTACTAATCTGATATTCATTTCGGTCCTTATAACTTTTTAGTACGGAACGCCAGCAACCAGATCTATGGAGATTCATCTCAGATAGTTGTACTAAGAGATTCTGATATAGCCAGTTTGTAGAGCAAGCCAAGTTACACAATCCAGTCAAAAAGAAATATCAAGAGGAGGAGTATGATGGCGTACTCTGTTTGTAAAAGAAAGAAAGAAGTAATCTCGATAACCCTTTTTTAAGAATTACTCTGGAGTACTCGAAGTCGAAGTGCAGGTTCTCAAAAGCAGTACTCCAAAAACTACACTTTTTTTGAAGTGCTGTGCAGTGTCTCTGTTGCACTTTATAAAAAGGGGTGCTCCGAAGCGCTCTTTTTTTGAGGAGTATTCTGGACTATTTCAAAAAAAGGATACTCTAGAGTGCTCTTAGTGTTTTTTTTCAAAAGTAGTACTTCGAAAGCGGAGTACACCGGTACAATCCTACTTACCTCTTTTTGACTGGGAGGTACACAAGTTTTCAGACATATCAAACACGTTCTATACGAGATATATTATTTTTAATGTAGGAAAAACTACCATGTCTATAATTTCCACGAGCGATGAAGGTAAACATTTTGCATCTCTGAGAGAAGGTGTTTGGTATGTCTAGAAACTTGTGTACCTGTGTAACGTGACTTGCTCTAGAAAATGGTTCTATCAGAATCTCTTCGTCCAACTGTCCTGGTTGGATCTCCAGAGACCTGATTGCTAGAGATCCATACTAAAAAGTCATATGGGCCGAAATGAATATCAGATTCGTAATTAGCATCAAAAATAACTCAACAAGAAGTGTGTTTTGATTAAATCAGTGTGAATCACTTGGAACGGTTTTCTCGTCAGCATAAAAATTTCGTTACGTAAGTTTATTGAAAAGATAGATTCAATGAATTCTATATTCAAGACGATGGTCCGTACGGTAGTACAAAGCATGCCGCTTTTTTCCGTTTGTTTGATGTCATTTTTCCTTTTTTCTCCTACTGTACTAACAATGATCTTATAAAATGGTGAAAAATCTTGTATATCTCTTATACTGTTTGAGAAACTAATGAATTAATATCAAAGTATAACTCTGTGTTTTCCGAAAAAACTGAAAAAATTGTTTTCGATGTTCTTTTATACCAAAAGTTTTCTTTCTTTAGTAAAAGTCAAATGCATATCCGATCCATCAAGCGCCACTAGCTGATGAAGTTCAACACAAACATTGAGTAAGTAATAACTGAATTCAGGCGACCCTATAGACTGGTAATTCGTCGTTCTTGTTTAGAGAAAAGCAAGAGTGGTTCGTTGTTACAGTGGTAAAGTAAGTGATTAGAAAAACTATCCGAAAGAAAAGGATCAGAAAGAAGATACAAGCCCAGGTAAGCAAAAAATTACTGCAGACAGCCGTCATGACTAGTCCGAAATGTCCGTATATCTCGTCAGGACTAGTCTAGAACGTCCCCTTCGCTCGTCGATTAGTCCAGTTTTTAACAAATGTCCGTTTAACCCATCTAGGTTAGTCTGGAGTGTCTCTTCGGTCCGTCATGATTAGTCTGTTTTGTCCGCTTAAACCATCTAGATTAGTGCGAAGAAACAAAAGGTGACATGAATAATTCCATAGTCTTAGTTCGAATCATTATACCGTCTGCGGAAAGGAACTGACGCCCAGATCAGACGGACGTCTCACAGTGGGCATTTGCCATAGAACAAGCGGACATCTCGTTTTATGAGTTAAAAGATGATTATTTTCGCATAATATGGTCTTATTATGCGTTAGATATTAATAAAAAGTAAAAGACCTCGGATTCGAAAAAAATGTTTTTCGATAAAAACTTCCTTCCCTTTTCCTGAATTTTTGTCAAAAAATATTTTGTTTGTAAAATTAACAAATTATACATCATTCGATGTAGTTTTTCATGCTGATTCCAAATATCACATTAATTTCGAATAAAAGTGTTTCTCGGCTGAGAAAAATGTAAAATATCTGGAAAACAGATCTCGGTCTAGCCGAAAAACTGCATAAAACTGTTATCACCACAGATTCAGGCTATGTCAAATTCGACTCCACCAATCAAGAACCACGAAGAGATGCCGATTGAATCGAGCTAGTGTGATATCAACATTTATTTCATCATGTTTTTTTGTTCTTCCCTTCAAAAGCCTCAATTGTCATCTGTTACAATCGATTGTCAGCTCGTAGATACCGTTTACTTGATAAGGAGTTGTCCACTTCTTCTCTCCCGAGCACGAGAAAAGTAGCTAGCATCACTCAATGCATATAGATTTAATAGATACAGTAGTAGATGTATCTAACTACATAGGAAAAAGTGAAAAGTTCAATCGAGTATCACTTGATGCAGCTAGCTTCATGCATCTAGTCTCTATTTTACAGCGGATAACGTCGACGATTTGGTTACAGTTAGATAGCAATCAAATCATATTAATATTGAAATCTATCATACCTGCGTTAAATATAACGCATTACCTCCTACACATTGAGTCATTTTCGTTCTTTTGCTCTTCTATTGTGTGTGTATGCTCCCTAGAACACTCTCTGATCAATTATGTTGTTGTGATGAAGCAAGGTGTTTTCCATGCTAACCTTGCGATGGGTGATTCTGTGCAAAATGGACGAGAGGAGGAGCGTTGCGTGTCCCGAATATACAATGTCCTATCTATCGAAGATGCCTTTTCCAGCACAACAGTAAAGAGCATTTTCTTCATCGTGTTGCCTAAAACTTTCGTAGCACCCTCACCACAAAAGAAAATGGAATGGAGTGAACGATCGATGGAAAGCAATTTCGTTTTGAGTTACGGCAAATGAAATAATGTGCACGGCTATTGTAAAAAGTATACACGTTTCGAGTTAATTTCAGAAAGTAACCAGAGAGTAAGGAATGGGATAAAATCCGTTACAAGAAAAACATTGTGTCATCCAGATTAAACACAAATGCGCTCTGAGAAACGCTTCATAGTATCTACACAAACGAGTTCATACTATGGTACGTTATTTTGTCTGATAAGTTTGCTCTTGATCGCCACAAGAAGTTGACCTGTTCTTGAACTGTAAAATTCAGGCAAATATGCTCTTGATGGCCAAATATAGATGAAAAACGTTACCGCCTGAGGCACGAACGTTAACAGCAGCAGAGAAATGTGTAAGCGTATCGATGTTTTTGATCTAAAGTGAATACAGTCGTTTGTCAAATGAGAATATAGTAAATGGGGCATTGTACAGGTTATAATGACGACTGGCGGTATAAAAAAGTCTCTATGAGCACACAATTGAATAAACCAAACATGCCAGTAGTCTGTTCTTCCAGACAAATACACTTTTCGACGAGTAATACTAGTCAATACTAACAGACTTGCTACAACATGTAGCACTGCAGGCACGATCATATGTATAAATTCAATAATGTTATCAGCAAGTTTACTACTCTTGAAATCAATTGAACATACATAAAATGGCTCATTATTAACTTGTCGACCGACAGATTCATTAATTTGTGTTAATAGAACAAGAAAAATCAAAATAATTGAAACAACTATTGCGTGTCGTCTTCTTTTTAGTACTACTATATAGGGGAAATATCTTCATTTCTAATGTAAAAACTGTTAATACATTACATATGCTAGATACTAACAGATATAAGCCGCAACACGTTATTCTAAGCTTTCTCCTCAAAAATGTCTCGATACATATTAAATTGTTTATGACCGAAATTAAAATTAATAAATTAACGCTGAATATATATACCAATTGTAAACATGTTTTGTTTTCGGAATTTCGAATATCCATTAACATAGCAGAAGTTAATTCACACGACATGACAGATGTTTTCTCACTGATGACAAAAAAAAGACATATTGTATATTTCTGTGAATTATGTGAACGAAGTAATGTCATGTCATATTTTATTTATTTCAATGTTTCTTTTATGTCAATAAAAAGTATTAGAAAAAATAGATGATAAACTCAGTTTTAACATTATGTCAACATTCCTTTTCAAAATGCTAAACATATGCTTTTCTAGCTTAAATAAATAGTTATTATAAAACAGGTTATAAAACACGGATGATTTAGGTAACTTGTAAAAACTTTTGTTTTGGTGAGTTGTAGACGTAAATTCCCTGTTCCTAGTAAATTATGCATGAAGTGTTTCGAGTAAATCGAATTTATTTGATGTTGTGATGGGCTGATAAATGAAGTCTTAGCTTTGAAAACAAGCTCATGTGTGACGATCAATTCTCCATCAACTGCTTGAATTTTAATGATGCCATACAGTCATAAACAACGTTTTATACAGTTCCTCTCGCATTATTCTTCTAGTCTCTTATAAACATAGTGTGATGAATGTAATTTTCCTTGTCTTGGTCATTTTTCTCCAACAGTGATCAATTTATTAGTAAATATATGTTATGTTAATAATGTACAAGATCAACGTCAAACTAATGAATTTAGTTGATAAAATTATATCGTCCAACTGGTTCTATCAGGCAGGTAGCTAAATTTTAGTTAATAAAACCCCATCCCGAAACTATAAGTTCGGTCTCAGTCAAGTTTCAGAGAATGTGTTGATCATCGCAAAACATTGTGATCAAACGTTTTACTATAAGTTCGCGTCATAGATCCACACTTTTCCTGAAAAAGTCAGTTCACTAACTCTTACTGTTTTGGCTATGATGAGTGCGATAATGCAGTATTCGTTCCATATGACCTTTCAGAACCTTTATTCCAAGTGGTCACGAGGAACACATTAGGAACTTTCATCTGAAGAAATTTCAATACTTCAGATGGTAGAGTATAGCAAATAATGTATATTAAGAAGGTTCGAGAACTTTTCTAGCAGGAAAAGTTGCTTCGACACACTCATTTTCGCTGAATTAAATTTGAAATTTTGATAACTCGTCGAAATCTTTGTCATTCAATCTTGAACCTTTTGTCACATATGAACAAACAAAGTTCATTCAGAGTTGTGGAAAAGTGCTTCTTTGTGTTCAACGTACTCGATAGTAGATTTCCTATTTATATTTTTAAGCCTTTTCAAACTGTGAAGCAGAGAGAGTGTGTGTGTGACCTTTTATGTATTTAGATGTCTACTATAAGAATCTTTAGAAAATTGCCAGCGTCTTGGAGTTATTATGACAAATGCTCAAAATTTTGTCGTATTTCTGCTACAGTTTGCTCAGTTTTTATCCGGAAAAAGTGATATTTTACAGGTAAATAGCGGGGACCCCTTGCTATTGTCTGATGTAAAACTCTTCTTAAAATTCATTAGTGTTAATTAGTATTAATCAATTTCCAAAGAGCATCTTTCGATTGACCATAATTACCCCATTTGGGTTAATTATGATCAATACAGCAAAAATGGTTGCAATAATCTTAAACAACTTAGTTTCAACGGGGAATTTCAAGAAAAATAATTCAAAATTATATCATCTTGTGGAGAATTTCAAGCTCTTCCACCTGTATGAATTGCATTCTATGCGGGCTTACTGTTAATTAATTAATCAGAAACTACGAGAATGTGAATTTTTCGAAAAAGAGTCACTTGGGATAATTATGGTCACTCACTGTAATTTGCACGGAACACAGTGACGTCCTCTATCTCGCTAGTCATTATATTAAGGGTATTTACCACTGTTGCCGAACGTGAAACATTGTTTTCTCATACATTCAAAAAGTTTCTCTTGAATTCCTACGTCATAAAATTCTGTCCCAACAGTAGTAGATGATGACTCTTACTTCGACGAACAATTCACGCAAGAAAACACTTTTTGCCACGTAGGATAGCTTGGTTTGATATACCAATATTTCTGAAGAACATTCTCTCATAGACGTGTGTCACTCACCAAAACGCGTGTGTCACAGAGAACTCCACCAAACCTCTCTCACAGTATTACCGCTGCTGTTCAAAACTATTTCTTAGCCGAAATACGTGCCAAAAATCTATACTTTCATATGGGGAGGGAGTCGCACAAACAATACTCCTCAAAAATATTTTTTGGTGAACGTGTGTCATCTAGAAAAAGTGAGTGTGTCATATATAACTCGATGCCTTTCATCTAACGGTATGGCTGATGTCAAATGAGACGCCCCGTACAACATGTGAAATAGAGAAATATCGTCCAAACTAGTGTAATACATAATATATTCTAGAAATATTCTCTCTGAAGCGTGTGTCATAGGCAAAAACGAATGATTCATGTACATTTCGGCGAGCTGAATCCATATATGGTGTCACACGTAAGACTTGTGTCAAGAGTTTTATTGTATAACGGACTTTACAACAAAAGTGACTACATTTTCAGAAAAATGAAAACTTGTGTTTCTTACAAATGAACATCAAGGGAAATCAGTTAAGGCTGAAGTTCTTTACACGCTTTTTTTATAGCGAATAGAGTGCTGTTTCAATTATGTCGAGCCCATCGTAATTATACAGTCCGGATGGGTGTATATCATTGAATTTGTAATATTTGTGGTTTATTTTGAATGTGACAGTAAAGTGTTGTTGATGATGAACTACAGTGCCGACAAGAAAGTACCTAAATTGATTATGCGATTAGAAGGATGGTGGGTCCTGAAAGTAGCTGATATACCTCGGACAGTCCGTTTGCACTTTCCCGATCGAGAAATATGTCCCGATCGGGAAACTTTCCCAATCGGGAAAGATGTTATCTCATGAACCATAAGTCGTCTGGAGTGCGGCCAAGTTTTATTCTGTTGCTTAGGTAATTTTCATTTGCTCTATGTGAAAAGCTGAAGCTCCTCTTTGATCGTTGGTTACGTGCCATGCTCAAACAACTTTTTGCTGAAAAATCCCTTATTTTTATTTCCCGATCGGGAAATAAGACAGGATATTTCCTGTTCGGGAAAGATGTATTTCCTGATCGAAAAATAATGCGATACTATCCACTGTACTCTTCTTAACGCTCATTTTGACTTTCTGAAGGCTAACATCTCAACCGGAACCTGATGAAGAGAAAAGAAATTGAATAATTTGTTCTGACACGTATCGAAAGCCGTTAGATTGCCCTATCCAATGGCTAAAGTTAGAGCTCATTAATTCAACTGTAGAGTTGTTGATGCCTCCAGTGAACTTTATGAAAGAAGTCCTTGCTTGAAAATGTGTATTATTGACATTTTTTGTAGTGTGCTAATTTCTTTTATTAAGGTTATTGCTTGTTGAGGAAAGCTGCTAGACATTTTTTGATCTTATCGCTAGATAGCTCTTAGTTTTTTGTACATTTCCTGTAAAATTCCAGTTCTTCTGCCTCGGTTTCGATTTTTGGCAAGTTTTCTTGTGAAATCACCGAATTTTTAACGCTAGAAAGCGTAATATGCACTTTAACTTCTGTATTATCTTATTCCATTTGATCTTTTCATGAATTATTTTGAGACATATATCGTTCGATAGAGCGTTGATTGTGCTACAAAGTGGACTAGTTTTTATTTGAAACGGGCGCCAGAAGTACATCGAAAGAGAGATGTTTCTAGAAGGCACTTAATGTTCAGAGCATGTGTCCAGTAAACCTCGCTTTTCTCTACTATAACTAGATCAAAATTGGCTTCCAAATATGTTATTCGAAAGAGCATCAAAAACTGCATCGAATAGACTAATTTATAAGTGTTTTGAAGAATGTCGTAGAAACAATCATTGTTAACTGTCGGATGAGAAACTTTATTATATTTTTTATTTTGAAAAGTATACACACTGGATCTAGTTATATTCAACATATTTATCACCTGAGGACTAATCAGTAGATCTTTCTTACGCTTCTAGAACTCGATGACACGTGTTTATAATTCTGCATCCTTCCTTTTTCTTAATCTTTTCTTTTTCTTTCTTCCATCTTTCTTTTCCTTTACTCTAACATTTGACAAAAACGACTTTTCTGATCGGGATAGATTTTGATCCCACTTCTATTCAACATTTCTATAATATCAGATGTGACAGAAGCGCTGTGGTCGATACTAACACTATTTTTATTCGCATTCATGGGACTCAAGCAATCGAACAGGACAGTTTAAGCTAAGGGATAGAGTAAATTAGCTTGGTGAACGTTACTTTTTATCCTGAACAACCATAAAACCATTGCTGATTGATAAATATTTTAACTGTTTCATGTTTTAACTGTTGTTCAATTTGTTTATCAGTATTTACTGTTCTGAAATTTCTTTAATTAATGTTTGAAGATGAATAAAATCGTTAAAATTTAAGTTTAATAAAACGTAATCAACAAAAATATTATTTTAACGTAATAAATAAAAATATGCAATTAATTTTAATGATTAAACTTATTGTGGATCAAGTCGCAGTTGATGTCGATGACGATCAAAATTGAACAGAAACGTGTATTCTGATTTCTTCAGTTGTTTTAGATGGTGCATTCTTATCATGACATATCACATAAGCCATCAACACTCAAGGCACGCTTTAGCACACAGTTTTACAATGTACTACGTGAACGAAAGAAAAAATAGTTGAATAGAGTAATAATAATAAGTACTTAATCAATCATCAATAGCGAGCATCATCTGTTACAAGAAAGAAATGAGTACAATGTGATATTTAGTTACTTCATTAATAACACAAGTCATAATATACTACCACTGAAACACTTATCATCAGAACGAGAGAAAAAGAAATACTTTCATAGTCTACAAAAAGAAAAGAGCAAAAATGACTATAACGAAATATGAAAAAACAACGCACTTTATCAAATTTTTATATCTAAACATTTTTTCTATTATTTGTAACAGTCTGATATGATTAGTTTCTCCTGAACCATACACTGGGAGTTGCTGAAACATATTTTCTAAAATGAAATCTCTAGTGCTGATCATAGCAGGTAAAACGTACAATTCATAATCAATTTTTACTGTTTCTCTTCATTTCACTGTCGAAGGTCTGCTATGTGTAGTCAAAATTCATGCAGCGGCAACTACTCATTGCGTACAACAAATGGTCCAAATTCAATTGTTTTTGGCACCATATAATATTGCAACATGGTTGTGCACGAATGGTCAGATAAATGTGCAAGATCAAACCGTTCACGTAACAATTAGTGGCATTACCGCTGATCACAACTATTGGCATTTTCCAAATCAGTCCTATGTTGACTATCTCGTTCAGACAGGTGGCTATGTCGTGTTTAATTTTGATCGTTTAGGTGTTGGTCTTAGTGATCGTCCAATAATCGGGACATTAATCACAGCTGATATACATGCTGAAGTGCTCTCTCAGTTAGTCAAATATTTGAAGCAACAACTTAAATTTCCTAAAATTGTTCTTGTTGGCCATTCACTCGGTTCACTTACTATATGGACGTATGCGTCGAACTACAAAAATGCCGATATTGACGGCATCATTATTACTGGCCTTTTACATAATTACAATTTCACAAGTCTCTTCTCATTCGGTCTTGATTTATACATAGCAAATTTGGATTCAAAATTTTCATATTTACCTCTTGATTATCTCACCACAATACCAAATACACGAGTCAATTATCTTTTTTATTCAACGAATGCTGATCCATACGCGATTGCTCTAGATGAACAGTTGAAAGAGACTGGCACTTTGGGTGAACTTGCTCTCGGTATTTTTAAATTTTCAGCCTCTGTCTCATTGTCAATTAATGTTCCTGTACTCGTTGTTATTGGTCAAAAAGACATTGAATATTGCCAACAAGATTATGCTGTTTCGTGTGAAAATAGTGGCATTGTTCTTCAACGAGAAACCCCGTTTTATTCAACTAATACTTGTCTTGAAACGTATGTTCAGACAGAATCAGCACATGCTATTAATTTGCATCGAAATGCGCAAGATTGGTATCAGATGGCGGTGAACTGGAGTAACAGACGAATAGGGAAAACATGGAATTCATCAGCAACACAACCTTGTTAGGTAAAGTATATCCAAAGATCGATCTAGTTTTTATCTGAAAAGTGGGATCTGTAGGATAAACAAACAAATGTATCAGTTTTGGAAAAAGACTCGTTAAATATTGATATGTTATACTTTTTATTTCTAGCACGGTGTGTCATCGAGTGCTTATATTTCAACGTTGCTATTGAAATAACTATTAAATAGTTATTATGATACTTGCGCATGATTTTTTCGAAAAAGCTTTTTTTAAAGTGTCATATCAAGTATAATTCGATTCTTAAATAACAATACAGAATTTATCTGTCGCACACATATACACTTACAAAATAAAATAATGCGTACTTGAAAGAATCAGAATTAATAGTTTGTAGTTGGAATATGCTTTCAGTACTATGATAGACGACTCTTCATTTCGTTTTTCCCTAGCTAAACATTAGGTTTTAAAATTATATACTAACACTCGTACAAGTATTATCCGATCAAAACTCAAAAGAATTTTGAGACCTTTATGCATGTTTATGTTCGGAGATCAAGTGAAGAAGAAAAAAGTTGAGTTATTGTTATAAGCAAAATTAGCTGTATCGTAGAATGAGCCGCAAGGTAATCCAAATCCAAAAATACGCATTGTTTTAATCTATTCTTAGTAGTGATTTGTTTTAGATACCGTTCACACATATGTTTGAACAAGCGTGTGATTTAGTGATTCAGAATTTTTCGGAAGGACACATAATAGACGTGTAACATGAAAATGCTATCTCAAGATCGGCAGCACGAATTTTGTTACATCTCGGTACTTAAAAGTTTTCAGCGATGCTCTTTCCTATTTTGATTATTTGGGTGTTAGTCTTAGTGATCGTCCAATATTCGGGATCTTGATCATAGCTGATACACATGCCGAAGAGCTCTCTCAGTTACTCAAATATTTGAAGAATAATTAATAATAATTAAATTATCTAAAATTGTTCTTGTTGACCTCACTCGGTTCACTTATTATGTGCACATAACTCGAAATAGTTTTAAAAGTGCCGGAAGTAGCGTTTCCAGAAAACCGCGGTAGTTCACACGTTCAGTTACAGCAAATAGTTTTTCAAAAAGAAACATTTGTCTCTAACAACATTTGTCGTCACATTAGCTGCTTTATTCAGAATTAAATGGGCTCCATTTTACAAAAAGGTTTAACCTGCCAGCTCATAATCTGAACTTTTTATTTAAATTTACAAATTTGAAATCAGCTAATATATAATTTAGCTATTATATAAGCTGTTATAATTAGCTAGTATATAATTTATAAAAAAAAAGTGGTCAGGTAGCACAATGGTAGTACATTGGTCTGATAAGCCAAAGGTTATGGGTCCGCCATCCGATAGTCAGGAAACACCATTCATTTACTCATGCCACTATCTCCAAATTCGTGCACAACGAGTACTCGATAGATCAGAAGTATACTGTGCATATTGGATGATTGAGTTAAGCACAAAGAAAACAGTAGCAATGATGGTATACACACAAATCACTGTCCCTCTTTTATCACTGTTCTACAATTCATCATCTATTAATTTTGTTTCCATATTTCGTTATTTAGGATACGCCCCCACCCGTAAATTAGCAACTGGTAACGTTGTACAAAGTCAGTTTTTAGCAGCTGGTTCATCTTCTAAAACCAATCGGGATTTCGATATTTTTCGAATAATTTTCGAAATATAAAACTTTTTTTAAAAGCTCTTTTTTCATATCCCGACGCTTTTATTAACTAACTGCCTTCTGAAGAGCACTTTGTCGTGCCGAATACTGGTCAGTCTCACAACATAGAAACGAAAAGACAAATGTCTATGTATCCCCTATTTTTTATCATCTCGAAAGTCACTCGTCCCGCGTCTGTTCGGTCAGCATTGATACCGAACTTTTGTTTTTCTGTAAATGAAAAAGCATACATTTTCTCTTGCTAATAAACAACAACAAGCTAGTTGGAAAAACATCATCAAGGACATGATAGGATAGAGCTCGAAAACTGAACATGCCTGGAGACTTGGTGACCTTGGATAAAAACGATTTTCTAAAGGTGTTTTAACAAATCACATGCTAAAATCTATATCCTAGCTCTTCCTTCAGTCATCTAAAAGGATGTGATGAAATTTTAAGATATGGTTATGGATGGAGCTTGAAGAGTTCAACAAAATCCAGTGGTTTTTGAATATCTGAAACAGGATTTTGCGCAGGTTTTAAAGAGTTTTCGAGAGAACTTCAGCGAACGTTTCGCTTCTTTTCCACTATAATTGATATTTCCTATATTTTATCTACTTTTTAGCGTCTGTGATGCATGGGAACGACTTTATCTTGGTCTTCAGAAATTTTTTAGGGGTTTACTCGCAGGTTATTGACATTTTATTATTCAACATTTGCATAAGAACCATAGAACGAACTCCTCATTCTTATGAATAGTGACCATCTAAATTATCTATATAATGGCCATGTATGTCAGTGGTGTTATTGCACAGTCTCCGTTTTCGAAGAGATAATGTCACCTTGTCGGACAGGTATGGATGAAGATTTATTTATTAGGTTATTATATACAAGCTAAAGAATATGCTGATTTACTGATAAGAAAACTAAACATCTATTACGTTGTTAACTAAGTTCCGAGTGCCGATATTTTTCGAATAGTTTTTCACAAAAATGAAATAGACACCTACGGTTTTTACTATTGAATAGCCAAGACCTTAAGATATGTTTGTGTAAGCAGAAACTTGTTTCCAAATTATCTGCAAGTCCGATTTTTCAAGGGTTGTTTGGAAAACCAGCTCCGTTCTCAGAAAACTAACATACAATGTTAGCAATTTTTTTGCATGCGTTGATAGTCTAGACGTTACTCTACAAAATTATGCATGTCTCAGCTCTCCAGCTATCGTCGTTCTGACAGGGCTCGCTTTCCCCGAGCACGTGTCTATCTTCGAGCAGAAATCTCTAGGAATCTCGAAATGCCATGGAATATAGGTAATCGACTACGCTGAGCATAGTGGCAACATTTGCTTATCTACGATTGGATATCTTAAATGAATCATTTGATTAGATTCGTTTGCCGAAATACAATTTATTTGGATTGATCAAAAGATCAGCAGAAAACATTCTAAAAAGGCTGTTTCACAGTATTATACCAAGTTTTATTTTGTTGAACAAACCCAGCGTTGTTTTTGTGGTGAAACTAGCTTGCTTTTTAGTTTTTTTATACAATTACTTGTATTTGCGTTTTTTGGTACCTTCTTAATCCTTTTATGAAATAAAAACTCGTAGCTGAAAACAAAGATAATTACTCTAGTTAAAACTTACATAACCCATTGGCATCGTATACCAACCGCTTTGGGCGAAAAGTTCGTTCGCCAATATCAGTATATTTACTATTATGCTTCATCGATCCTCTACCACACGATTAAAATAGATAAATGCAAAATCAACAATTATACAGGTAGTGTATCAATTTGATCGCTTTGCTATTCAAATATTTAATTCTCGCCAGTTTTTAAAACAAAACCATTAACACCTCAGTAGCTAAGATACGCCTTCGTTTGGATTCTTCGATGTAGTTGAAATTTCAACGCGTCACTCAACTTTGAATATATATTCTGAAAGCCTTTAATATCAGCTCTAATATTAACTTGAAATGAATTCACGAAAATCAACTTCACTCGTAAAACTCGTAAGAGGGCGCCACGAAGTGCATTTGTCTATAATTGGCTGTTAGTTCGTTGCTCCATGTCATGAGGTAGTGTACCAAAAGGACAAAAGTTCTAATTATATTTCTCCCGCCCAATGCGAGAGAAACAGGCTCGAGCACGCACACCAAGTGCAAATTTGGCGCTAAATAGCTCTAATTACTTATTTTCGCTCCTGCATAGTTGTTTCTTCTAAAATAAATTCGGCCCAGGGTAAAATGAAGAGAAAAAAGAGAAGAGAATGATGCTCATTAGTCGATCTGTGTTTTATCAGAAACAAATCCAAAAGCGATATAATAGGGGACAATAGAATCGAGTGATGGGACCAATTAACAGAATGTTGCTTTTAGCGGTGTTTTTGACAGCTAACATGTGGCCATGAGTCTGACATAATCCGTTAGATACCAAAAAATTATCTAAAAAGCCTAAGTAAACAGGAAAAGAGAATTAAAAAATGTATAAAAATTGTAATGCCAATAAAAAAAGCCAATGTTAGTAGTCATGAGAAACTAGAACTTTTGACAGTACTCCACTCTCGTAATAACTATCTGCTATCTGATTATTTTCGGAATATTTTTTTCGAAATTTTAACTTATTGTCACTACAGTAGTTTTGCTAGAAGACTGCGGAAGACAATGGATACTATGAATGTTATTGCTCTCGTGGCTATTGCTCCCAGAGAAGTTAATAAACCATAAGAAATACGCAGTAAGAAAAAAAATCGTTCAGAGAGGTTCCTGTTGAATTGAAATTTTATTTTACACAAAGGTAGGATATCACAAAAAAGCACCAAAAGGACTTGTGGCATCCGGAGACACCTCATGATAACCTAAACTAAAAAGTTTCTAAGAAGAATCGCTACTATAACAC
>CAJNOQ010005365.1:0-15468 GCA_905250885.1 Didymodactylos carnosus | reverse complement strand
TTTCTAACTTTCCTGGGCAAAAAATTATGGAATTTTTCATTTTTCAAGAAAAATCATATTTTCCAAGATTAGTTAGTTTTTCCCACAACGGTATTTTATCTCACAAAGAAAGGAAAAATTCCATAACTTTTTGCCCAGGAAAGTTAGAAAACTGAAACTTTCTGTGATATTAGTAGAGACTATGAATAAAATTACAGAAAAAACTTTCAGCCCTTAATTCGCTATATTTGAGGAGTCATAATATTTTCAGTGTAGCTGTGGCACCTAGAGCATGTGAACAGAAAAAGATTCATAACTTTTGAAAGAAGAGTCATACGCACAAATCCTCTAGACTTTTTACTAGAACACTATCCTCTATCAATTGACATATATATCATTAAAAATGGAGGGCGACATGTGGAAACGTTCTCTCGTAGGAGTGCTGTGGAGCATGTAAAACACACAATGATTGAAACTTCGCTTATATTGTGTATGATATGTACCGTGGATATCTAAGGTACTGTGAAAGTCTTGAAATGAAGATATAACAACTGTACACACTAATTTAACATGATACATAAGCACATTATAGTTTGTGTCGACAATGCTCGGTTAGACATTAATATTAAAGTAAAAGAACAGATTGATCTAGATAAATGTATACTCTCCTACTATAAATCTTAGGGATTTGCTTGTAAATCTGAATATTATAAAAAAAAATGCTCAAAAGATGCAACTTCTTAGATATCTCAACTATTTCTCATACTATAAACTTGCTTCTTTCTTCATGCAATCCGGAAGAATGTATTGCACAATACGACCAAAAACAACATTTATTTCACTTGCTGTTAGTTTAAAATAGGAATTAGATTAATTAAAACGTGGCATGAATTACCTAGAATTTTAGTTTATCAAAAAAAGTATGTATTTTAGCAGTTAAATGGCAGGTTTTGTATATGTGTGAACTATTTCTAAGATATGAACCGGTCTATCAAAATAATCAGAGAAACTATAATCGAAAAAAAATTACTTTTGATCCAGACTGGAACTGATTCAGAAACTTTCAGTTCGCAAAGGGGCAGATTTTGATAAGACTTTTGCTAAAAAGTATTCGGTAATCTTCGTCTTTTCGACGCAAGTTTCTCATCAATATATCACTTTTATAGTTCAGTTGCAGGAACATGCTAAGTTAGCATATTCCTGCAACTGAACTGTATAAGTGATATATTTCCATTACTGACGAGATGATCATAAAGTGAGCATTGCTAACTCTACGAACTTCTCGTCAGTGATGGAAATGCCGTTTCTATTGGATGAGAGTTAACAACTTTTTCAGGAGCAGAATGCCAGTTAGTTCTGTCCATGCCTTGAGTAAAAACTTTAGCGAATCTTTCCATCAAGTGAAAATGAATTCTCTGATTATTTACAGATAAATTTTGCAAACATTTTCTGTAGGTTATAGCAGCACATAGATAAGATCAGTAAACAAGTTCTTAATCTGAACTTATTCTTTGCTATCCGAACAGGTTTAAATTTTCTGTAAATCTCAACTCTAGATTACTATGAAAAATTTAAATTACGAGAAAATGAAAGCGTCTCTTCGCCTTGAAGACTGTTCATGAAATAAAATTTTGTAGACAAGTTCTGTTTTTGAGTTGCAAAACTTAAAACTGTTTTGCTTCTTGTATGATTTTAATTCGGAAAATGGGAATCATTAGTCTCTATTTAGTCTAATTTTAGTTTTTCTTTCATATCAATTTTCTCATTCAAGAATTTGTCTTCTTCAATAATCTAATATGCACATGTTATACACATAGAATAGAGATACAGTTCGTTGCTAATAAATAATGTTCTGTAATTGAATGTTATTTTAGATGAAAACTCAAGTAACATACTTCTCCCGCTAGGAAGATAAGAAAAACAAGTGTATGTACTAAACTAATTTTTTAACAGTCTCAATTAATTTTTTACACGCATCGATTCGCACATGATTCGATGGTATATCAGGATAATAGTTGAGTGCTTTTTCTAAATTCGTTAATGCAAATGACCATTCTTTCAAATCCATATAAACATATCCAATATTATGATAACATCTGCCAATATTTTTACGATTCGGTGTTGAAGCTTTTAAACAGACTTGCAATGCATTTTGATAATATTTCAAAGATGTTTGAAAATCTCCTTTTTGTTTATATGTTAGACCAATATTTCCATATGATTTAACGATATCATTATGATTTGATGGTAATGATTTCAGACGTATTTGCAGCGCCTTCTCTTGATTTATAAGTGCTTGTTTATAGTCTTCAGTGCAACGATAAACATTTCCAATATTATCGTATGTCGGTGCCAAAACGATATGATTATGATGAACTGTACGACAATACATTTCCACAGCGATAGCTAAATGACGATTAGCCAATTTATATTCACCTTGATCTTTGTAAATTAAACCCAAAT
Source organism: Didymodactylos carnosus (assembly GCA_905250885.1). Taxonomy (NCBI): domain Eukaryota; kingdom Metazoa; phylum Rotifera; class Eurotatoria; order Philodinida; family Philodinidae; genus Didymodactylos; species Didymodactylos carnosus. The sequence goes on along the minus strand of CAJNOQ010005365.1, from coordinate 13,026 downwards.
TGTTCTGTAAATCAGCAACATCCAAAACATTCGATGGTGGTAGTTGAATTAACGCAAGATGAAAATGCTGAGCACAATCTAAATCTTGTATACGCCAGAGAAATAAAACGATCAGTCACAAATGATGTGATGATATTTTGCTACAAATGTACCCTGATATCCGCTTCAGTGTTTCAAAAGAAAACTTGAATTCCCTAAAGAGCACGTTGAAGTTTTCCTCATGTTAGACCTTCTCACTATTATCCGTAAGATGCGTAGAATGCAAGCTTTCAGTGAAATTTATTTTTCGACATTTTATGTACCATTCGATAGAGAATTTCGAGTTGATCACGAATATATGTGCCTCGAATTTTTTGGAGACTTTTTTCCGGTCGAAAAATCAAAAACTGGAGTGGAGTGAACAGAGGCGCAGAATCTGCCCGCTTGTACCGACGTCCGTCGAGGAAAAAATGTTTTTTGCGGGGAAATTTTTTAAGGTTTTGGAAAAACGAAGAATTATGTTAGCCTTTAACGACTATCTCCTTTTTTATGTTCTTTCAAAAACTCACTATTCTCAATTGTATTAAAACGTTTGCGTCAGGAAAATATCAGAACTACTAGTCGTTTTAGGAACAATAAAATCGCATTGTTTTGTTTTTTCCTTTGTTCCATGCCGGGGAAATTTTATTATAATCTTTTACCGTCTGGAGAAATTTCCTAAGCTCACGAGTAGATTCTGCACCTCTGGAAGTAAAAAAGACCTAAAAAAGCCAAGGTTTAGAAAAAATGGCCGCGATTTTTTCGCTTTTTCGTCTCAGTGTTTGAAATAAACTTTTTCGGATTCAATTTTAGGTTTTAGCTAGTTTTTCTGTACGATCGTAATAGACAAAAACGTTAAAAGCAAATCGTTTCTATAATTTTTAACAGAACTGTATGCTATTTTGAACGTTATAAAGATCACCTCGTTATTGAATGTTCTCAAACCTAATTTAATAAGATTTGGTTTCTCATCTATTTGTTTTTTGAACTTATTTAATAATTTTGTCATCTTTTTTTCATCACTGTCATTGAAGAGTAATTTTACCATCCATACATCATTCAACTTTTCGACAGATTCAATACGAAATAAGCTACCAACAGTAAACATTACTTGATGTTCTTCTTGTGAAGAAGAACGATATTTATCAATATTAGCAAAAGTGTGATATTTTGGATTAGGAATAATATGAATTAAGACAGATTCAAGACCATCTTGAACGAGTTCATGCATTTTCTCTTCACTTGTTAAAAAAAATGATTTGCTAGAGATATAACCTCCAACATTGTCTTGTAAATTTTGAATTTCATCACTGGACATTCTTTGTTGTCGATATACAATAGCAATTTTTTGTTGATGTACTTGTATGTTACGTAATTGCTGATGTAAATCAGTGATAAAATATTGTAGTTTAAAAATTTGATCAAAATTCTCTGAACGAAATGCTTTTGTTAGAATACGTTGAAGAAAACAATTATCATGTATATACCATTGTAGAGCTTCATCCGATTGATATTTACGATTAAATTTTTTGATTAGTATTTGTTCCGTTTCATTATTCGTATAATAATGTTTATAATCATTTAGACCCTCTATTTTATCAATCATTCGATGTGATGTGTCCAGTAACATTTCATTAAATACTTGAAAGAATAGAAACATTAAATCTTTCTTCTCAAGATCAGATATTGAATGTTTTTCTGTAACACTTTTACTAAGTAATTTAAATGGCATGCCATCATCATTTTTATAATGTCTAACATCCTGTTTAAATGTATCGATCATCTGTAGTTTATCATTAAATATTTGTCGAATTTTTTTATATCTTTTTATCCATACTTCATATCTGTTTGACGCTAATGATGGTGATGATGATGAACGATATAAATAGATTATTTTTACTTGATCAAGATCCATAACCTGTGGTACTAGATGAAAACCAATCTCGGCAGTACAAATTAAGAATATTTTTTCAGATAAATAAGTAGTGATGTATGTGAAACATTCATCGATTTTATCAAATGTTTTAATATAATGAACAAATGGTTGTAAAAGAGCTTCTATTTCAGCATATTCTGGCGTTGAATACATTTTAGAGTCATGCCAAACAACAACAAAATCTTCTAAATTTTTCTCATCATATTTAACAATGATTGACGAATCTTTTTTAGATATTTCTTTTGATGGATGAGAACCCATGATTCCGATGATATGCACGTTTTTCGAAAAAGGAGTACATATATTTTTTCTTTCTTACTTTTATTAGATTAGGCTTACAAGTAGAGTAGATTAATTCAGTTGTACGTAAACATTGAAAAAAAAAATGCATTATTTTTAAACTCAAATCAAAACGATCATAGTGTGAATCGACGTACAGTAATACTTTTGTCTTAATCATCTGACATATGCTCAACACGTATCAAAAGTATCGAATAAGTGAAACAGTCAACTACGGTTTCTCTTGTTATTAACTACCAACAATTTCAGTATATGATTGTTAATGATTAATGAAGATCAATTGCGTAGCTTATGTGAGCATCTATCATCGATCAATTTTGTTAAATGAAATTCATTTATTACTCAAACACATCTGGAATCATACTTGTCATTGTAGTTGAAATTTCAAAACAAAAATGTACTCGATTATTTTCTAACAAATAGGCGACAAAAACCTATACGTTTCACACGACTTTGGCAGACAAAATTTCAAAAACTACAATTTTCAAAATTCTCATCGGACTTTTCATACTTATAACATGTATAGATAGAGCAATATTTGCTCTAGAAATCTACGAATGTCTAAGACCTCTGACTTTATCTGTTCGAATGTAAGAAAGATTTTCATGCAACGATTTAGAACTCTACAATAGAGATTTGCACGGGTACCGAAATTCACGTGGCCATGGATACGGATGGGCAGGCTTGAAAATGACACGGATGGGCAATTGCTCTCTTCGACGGGTACGGATTTTTCAAAAAAATGCTACCACAACTGTGGCACAACAAAGAGAAAAAGTTGTTTTTTTCTGCACGTACACGGATACGGACAAGCACCCTCGATAGAGCTATGGGTACGGACAAAAAAAATTTGGCGAAACAGATCTCTGCTCTGCAATCTTATTGATATATGAAAACATAGATTATCAATTATTGTGAATCTCGTGATAATGTTGATTTTCAAACAATGTTATAACGTAAATGAGTTTTGAGGAAAATTGACCTAATTTCAGCTACACAAAATGAAAAAATGTCTAACCAAGTCATTTAAAACATTTAGAGTATACTTTGAACACTATACGGTGAAAGATATGAGTATCTTGTGATATATCAGTCATTGTTGTTAACGAATATGATAGACCATGACGAGATCACTGTTGAATGTTGTACTTATTATGCTATGTCTATTTTTTTGCTTTATTCTGGACAAGAAATAAGTTTTGCTTCATATACATATTTTTTTATCGACTTGTGTATCGAAATGAAATGATTAACTTGATGAATTTATTAAGGTTGGTCGTCATTAGATATATCATGTTGAATCTCCGTTAAATTAGATATGAAATAACACTACATTGTAATATCAAGATTTTACATTGAACATGTCCATCGAACAAATAGAATATGTACTTGATCTTTAATCCTTCTTCTCTATTGTTATTTTTGTCTGTTTACATAGTCATAAAATAGTTTTTCTCTTTTTCTTTTTTTTTCTTCTCTATTTATGAAATCTTATGCATATATTTAATCATTTGATTCCTCTTCTCACTAACCATATATAGATGGTCAATTAATAATGGTCGATATATGTAGATTTGAGGATTTAACATAGATGAAATTCATTATACACATCTACCATAGCGATGATAAAAACTAATTAACGAAACATTGTCATTTTACTTTATAAGATCATTTAAAAAAGTAAAACAATTATTCTATTTCAGCATAATTAATATAATGGAAAATTGAGGACAAAAAAATATTTCTCTCATTCTATTTAAAAATTCATCTCACCTATTCAAATATTGATGAAAAATGAGAAGATTTTTAAAAACAAAATATAAATAATCATTCAAAATCAACTTGATTTCTTTTTATTCTTGAATGAAATTATTTATATAAGAAAATGAAATGATCTGGTAAGAGTCTATCTTATTTGATAACTATAATTTTGAATAGAATAATATTTTTAACAAATCATTCATTTACAAATGATGTTTTTTAATAAATTACTTATCAATATTTTTTAATGACTATACATTCATTCTGTTAACTATACAAAACTTAAAAAGAGTATATTGTATTATATATATAACTGTCTGTTGTTCTATGTCAATTTAGAGAAGACGAGTGAGAGTTCACCTTCAAAATTCTTATCTTGCAAGGTAATAGAGAATAGAATGAAACAGTCGGCTGTGTGGTACCATATTTCGGTCGTAGAGGAGAAAGAGAAATATTTTTACACTCACGATACGATTGTTTTTGAACAGTTTATGTATATGTCTGTATGCCTGCGTGTATATGTATAAATATGTATATGTGTGTGTGTTGACGTTAAAATATGTACTTGCCATTTGACAATTGATCTCTCTGCATCTATCATGTAGAGAGAAGAGAGAGTATATTTATTAAATGTTCAATCTGTCTCTTCTCCCCTTTCTCACTCTCTCTCTCTCCCTCTCTCATCTATTAATGACAAATTTTTCTGCTTCTTCTTGACACAAGATTTCTTTTCGTTACACAATTTACGAAAAAATGATAGAGTTATTCAATTAAAATAGAAAAATACGAAAACACGAGAGTAACAATTACCATGACCTGTTGTCTATGTGCAAAATACTTTTTATTATTTTTTAATCTAATTATTTGGGTAAGTAATAGAAATTTTAGATAGTCAACTCAGTGGGCGTTAATTTTCCACTATGAACAATCATAATGATGAATTTATATAAAACAAAATTTTCACGAAAATGAGAAGACACACGCTGCTTTATCGGGTGTTCCAAAATAGTTGCAATATTTTTTCTTCATCCTAGAAATATAATAAGATCTTAACCTTGTTATTGAATAATGTAGAATTTGATTCTCTACAAATTTCTATTTATCTGAATTTAAAATAATAAAACTAAAAGTTTTTATTAGCTACGTAATCTAGTTAGATCAATTGTAGCCACTTTCTGTACGTTCTTTCTACTTATTTATTTTTTCCATACAAATGAATGTTTAGTTTATAAAATAGAATTCAGCACTAGATAGCTTTTGACGCGCTCTGCTGACTGTGTGTATATATATATACGAACTTTTCTAATAGCAAAGTCATATTTTGAAAATGAGATTACTCTTGATTACTCCTTTTCAAAAAAAAGTATCCTAGAAATGTCACCTATGGCCAATTTTTTGTACTATTTTGTAGAAAACAGATTTGTCGTTCTACTTGAAGCCTTAAGAATGTGTGAAAAAACGATTCAGATGGAAGAGGAACTTGAATACTGTCAAAAGGCTGTTTTTGTTGTGGCAGTTCAGAAACGTCATCATTCTTAGACAAAAGTAGAGTGTGAGCAAATGTTTAAAAATAATTTTGAAAGAGCTCTTGATACACAATCGCAATTAAAACTACGCAGTCGTTTCAGTGCCTGTTTACACAACTTGGAAGGAAATTTGCAACATATAGTAAAAATGTGTAGAAAGTAGTTGCAATTGATCTAATTAGACTATGTTGCTAATAAAAACTTTTAGCTTTATTGTTTTAAAATTAGATAAATAGAAATTTGTGGAGAATTAAATTCTGCATTTTTCAATAACAACGTTCTTATTATCTAAGATCTTATTATATTTCTAGGCTGATAGACAAGTGAAAGAAAGAATGTTGCAAACATTGTGGAATAGGAATACTCGGTATATTCGTGTATCTAGAATAGAAGAAATATTATTAAAAGAACATTTCATTAAACTGTATGCATTTATTCTATGAGTCTTTGATTGTCTTGAGTGATACATGCAAGTAAGCAGGTCGTTTAGAGAATCTTATATTTTATATCCGAAGTGATGGAAAAAGTAATCCTTAAATCTAAGATTTCACTTTGAATAAACTTGTTTCGGTGAATTTATTAGCTATTGTATTGATATTTCTCTGTATTATCCTTAAATTACCTACAAATAATATACACCGACGAAATTTTAGAAACTGGTAGAAATCAAAGTTTTGTTTTTAATGTTTTAGTTATCCGGTGGTGCATTTCTTAGTGTTGGTATATTATTGCTGTATAAACGTGATTTACATGATATTTTTAAATTATTTTCCTACGAATCGAAAATTGTACCATCATTTCAGAATGTTGGTTATGTTCTAATTGGAGTGGGAGCACTTATATTTATTGTAGGTCTATTAGGATGTTGTGGATCAGTAAGAGAATCAAAATTACTGTTAGGACTGGTATGTATTAAAATGATGAATATTTCACAAAGAAATAGAATTCTAGTTAATCTATAACTGTTATAAAATAAAGAAAGAAGAGTTTACGGTTGATATATGCCTTGGTCATTTAACTCTTCTATCGGTAGCAGCTGGTTTTGAGATATAATTGCGCTCTACACTCTTTCGTTTAGAAAATATAAAAATACCAACATCTACCTGTCAAATGCCAGAGAAACTAAGTACATGTATTGTTATCATATTTTCTGATGGAAAGATCCTGTAGAGAGCAAGTACATCTCAAAATCTTCAGCACACTTTTCTTTTTAATTTGAGACCTGGACATCTCTTCATTCAGAAATTCTAAGACAAACAAAATACAAGAAAATGTAACAGAATTCACTTCGGCAGCAGTATAAGCGGATCAAGGCGTACTAATAATAAAGCAAGTTGAATGGTAAAAACGTGCTGTTAAATCTGTAACATAATGGTAGCATAAGAAGCCAAAAACTAAACTACATGAAATGTTCATTAACAAAATAGATCTAAAATTCTCTATACAGTCACTGGAAATAGTAATTTGTATTAACAGAGAAGGATGGAATGTTTGAAAAAAATTCGTTAAGAGAATGTTTAGTTACCCACTAGAATTTGACTAGTGAGTGAAAGTGAGATGCTAGACTAAACAAATGGCATTGAAAGCAACGTTTGTGCGGTGTAACTAACAGAGCTTCGTATGGACTCTGAGTTCTGAGAAGTCCAGTCCACTCGAGTCCGAGTCCATGGACTGTAAAAAGGTAGCCTTTTAGTGTTCTTTACCTATTTTTCACTGATTTTTTTCTCGACTCAAGTGAATCGAAAATTTTCTTTCGAGCCCATGGTGTTGAAAGTTTCAGTTCAGTCCAATCCATACAGAGCTCTAGTAACTAATCGTTTGAGAAACTGTGTACTGCTCTTCTGAACAAGAAATAAAATAGTTGATATCCAAAGACTTAAGATGTAATATATGCTTAGTAATAGACAAAAGCGGTTATTGACAAAAAATCTCATTACTCAGTAAAACTTATTCTATGAAGAGACTTGAGTAGTATTTATCGTACGTACACTCTTGGATATTGTGCAAGGAAATATGGACATATATGAATGTTGTGAAGTGATTTGTAAACACGCGTGAAACAATCTTCCACTTATGAGCACTCGTTGTTTTGTTCACCACACTTGTACCAGAAATTTTGCGTGATATTTTTCTCACGTGACAATGAGTAAAAGTTGGAAACCGTGTAGTGAACAAGCTTGAATTTTGTACGTTATGTGCTCGTAAATATTTTCATGAATAGTTGATCACTAGTAAAATTATAGAATGTTCGCGTGCATCCACGCATTTGCTATTGCAAGTACATGACGCCGTTAAGTTTTATCAAAAATTTCACCATGAGCATCTTTAAAAATCTGCATCAAAAACTCTAATTGAAAACAATTGTCATGAATCATCGATGAAGCAAAAAATGACATTTTTTCAAGTTAATCATGTAATTCTTTTCTCTCTTTTAGTACATATTTTTTATTATTTTGGTAATGACTGGTGAATTAGTTGTAGGAATGTATGCCGTATTATTAGGTGAAGAATGGGAAAATCGTCTACCATCTACTCTGAAACATCGAATATTAACTTATAATTATACACAACCAGCAATGTTTGAATACGATTTAGACGTTATACATAAACAAGTAAAATTTCTCTCTAATTATAAGAAAATTTTCAGCTCATTAGAATTTTTATTTTATTTTTTAGTTTATGTGTTGTGGTATAGAGGGACCCAAAGATTTTCATGCCAATATTGATTATCAACTTTACGGAAAACGTTTACCATCATCGTGTTGTTCCCGATTGCAAAATGGTGTGTGTGTGGAAACAGATTCGTACGGATATGGATGTTATCGAAATATAAATGAACAAATGACAACTTATTCACACGTCATTATTGCAGTGGGAATCGCTGTTGCCGTTCTCGAGGTATGATCTTTTCATGCCATTCGTGACTGTCATCTACAGTTTACTTAGAGTTTTTAGTTTTTTTCACAATATGCGCAACAAAAATAGGATTTTGTTCAGTTTTTCTAACTTGTTTACATGAAAAAAAAGACCTACAGTGTAGAGAAAAGTATCTTAAATGAATCTTCAATAATATTATAAACTTTCACTGTGATATTGTGAAGAAGGAGGTCACAACTACGAGCACTGAAATATTCTTTTTATTTTTTGTATTTTAGTTAACAGCATTGATATTAGCCGTTTGTGTGTGTCGAAATACAAGCGAAGACGATGATTATGATTAATAAGAACAATATTTAACATACAAATCACTCAATACTAGTCAACACATTTCATCATCAAGACCATAAGACGCACAAAATTACATGTCAGATAAGAAATTCGGCTGTTCTTACAACGTCAGTTGTTCTCATTCCTTTCTCTCATCTTCTGAGAAAAAATAATATTTCTTTTAACAATCATTTGAATTTTATTTTACATACACAGAATCAGTTCAATTATGACATTTATGTTTGTACATTTTTTTTTGTTTTGAAATTTAGTTAGTACCATTATCTAGTTAATACTATTTTTCTTCTTCTTCTGTCATTGGCATGAACTTTAAACAAAATGTAAATATATTGTATTTAGACATACTGGTTTTATTCAAGATCTAGCCATTCAGAATCTAGGAAAATGAATTTAATATTGACAGTTTAAGAATAGGTTAAAATAGTTTGTGTGTGCTACACAAATGCTTACGAATGTTAAATTGTTCGAGAAATTATAAAAAGAAATGAATTCTTGATCAATACAATTACTAAAACTATTTTTGTTACATGAGCAAGGAACGGGTGTAAAGTAGATTCAGATGTTTGTCTTGCTTATAGCTCTACGAAGGTCAACTACACGTAACGAAGAATTGTTAACGGAATAAAGTAAAGGATATACCATAGATAAATCAAAACATTTTCGTTTTATATAAGTTTTGGGAACCTTTTTGGAGTGGTAAGTGCTAAAAGAATGGACTTATCTAAAAAAGAATGAACTAAATAAATTTCTTTAGTCGAGTTTAAAATATCAAAATCACAAATTTCTTTCTTAAATTGAATTTCTACATAGAAGTAGTGATGCACATATGCTAAGTTATACACTAATGGATAACAGAAAAGCTTTCTACACTGTTAAATTGAAATATTTCTTCATTATAGAAAATCGACGTAGCTTACATGGTCAATCATTTTAAAATAGTTCTAATATATTGAAATAAATTCTAAAAGACAGGAAATCGATTCAATTTTCAATGACATCGATCTCTTTTTTATAAAAACACGATTTTATGAAAAATTCGAACCGATTTTTTACTTTTTATTTAAATTCATTCTGTTTTGGTTGGCTCACTTCTCTTATCATGGACGACAGCTTGTATAACGATGACTGAAAATCGGTGTCGATGTTTGAAATTGGCACGGCATTTACCTTCATTTTATAGAAAATCATTTCGCTAAAAATTGTTCCTTAATTATAATCGTTTTTAATTATCCTTTCTAATATTAGAAAAACAAGGAGCATATAGAGTCGAAACACATTTGATTGGAGTTATTTTGCAGACGAGTTGGAGAAATATTTTTTTTTGCCAGTTGTTTATAGTCATACTGTTTTGACTAATATAAAATATCTCTGCTTAGGTCCGCTCCGTTACTGCGATGTGAGGTATTTTGTGCAAAACTGGCTCTTGTTAATTGCCCCGAAAGAACGATCGTAACTTTATTATTTTGGCAGCGCTAACTCTATACTTAAATAATCGACAAATTTTGGCACTGAAATTGCTTCCATGGATGGAGAGTGTGCGAAATTTTGGACTTTTTCATGTCGGACTTCGGATTTTTTCACGATTTTTACCCAATGAAAACAAAGCTTGCACCAATTAACATGTCTCTATACTGTACTAGAGCTAATTATGGTTATTTTATTCATAACGGTGTGATTGTAAGTAGCTAACTGCTTTATTAAATTTATAAAAAAGATATGCAAAAAGTACCTCTCATTGTTTTCAATTTCCAAACCAAGAGATTTTCGCTAAAACTTTTCAAAAGCAGATCAATTGATAGAGAATTGAATTGTCTACAAAATGGTTTATTCACTTTTGAGTTCTAACTTTTTGAACAAAATTTCTGCAAATTGAACAAAATCACCAAAAAACGTTACCGAATTCCATACGCAATAGAGTTAGCTGGACAGGCCCAATAGTTAGTTACTTATGGTTATGTTACACAAAATACCTCACTTCTCAATAACGGAGCGGACCTAAGCAGAGATATTTTATATTAGCCATAACAGTATGACTATAAGTAACCTGTAAACAAATTTTCCTTCAACTCGTCTGCAAAATAACTCTAGGCAAATCTGTTTCGACTCGATATGAACTCGTTTTATAGTGAGTATTTATTTATAGAACTGTATGTTTTTCTGTAAGAAAATTTTGATATTTTACGAAAGATATTTTATAAGTAATTGGAAATATTAACATCCTTTGTCATGTTTTTTTTTCTAAGCTCGCGTCGATTAATCTTTTTTTTCCATGAAAAATCGAAAATCACTTTCCCAACAGCACTGCTAAATTATCGAATGACTCTGTTTTTCCAAAAATATACTGTCAACTTGATGATTAATCATGATTGAATTTTCTAAGTGTGCATACATCATTTTTCAAAATGAAAAATCGATCGGTAACTACTTTTGTTTTTTTGTTTTTTACTTTTTATTTCACTCTATTTCTGAAAGTCACAGAATATACTGGAACATCAAAGAGTAGTTTTGCAATCTCAATGAGAAGCAAAATTGCTTTTGTAAGATATCGTTGTTGGCTCTCAGCAAGTTGTAACTGAACTTCTTCATTCTGACACGCAATTTAGCGAGATAAATGGCGCTGTTGTTTTTGACCAATGGTAATTAACTAAGATGTATTTGTAGTGAATAAATACTGCTTCTCTCCACCTTTCTAGACACTTATAGTTACATGTTCCAGACAGTGAGATAAAGATATTTGTCTAACTCGGTAAATATTTGTCGTTAATTTACATGCGAAGATTGTACTGAAAGTAAAAAAACGGGAAAATTTGATTTCTTCCCTTTGACACAGAAAACGACATTGACTCTTTGTGTTTGAATGTAACAGAATGTATTTTGCTTTAAGATAAATCAGATCCGACCTCATAATGTGTGATTTTGACCGAATTATACAAATTTTCCTAAATGCCTCAAAGATGCAGTTAGTAAACGATGATTTTGAGCAAAATTACTAAAAGAAAAAAAATACTCCTCCAACCGATTGTGCCAATGAAGTCTCTTAAATATAGCCAGTAGATAGAGCTTTTCAAGAACTACAGAACAGCCATTTTCTCTTTTATTATATCGCAAAATATAAAGGACTGAAATTGAAAGACCTTTTTCTTTATGTTTGAAAGTAATCGATATTGACGATTTCCCGTATTTCTTCTATATTTTTTTATTCTTATGATACATAAGAATAAATGTATTGTATATAGAATTGAATGAGAAATCTTTTAAAAAAAAGATTGAGGCTTGGCGATCAGCCTTGATCGAGATATTGAAAAAATATCGAGAAGAACATTATTTCTGGCGCACACGTTACCTTCATAAGAAAAATGTGTTTCAAAATAACTTATTAACTTACAATAGAGACATGAATATACAATATGTGGATTTTCTCAGCTCTATTAAACATAACAACAATAAACAAACGAACAGGTGGTGATTTTCTTCAAATAAGAAATTTATATAAAATAAAACTCATTTGACATATCATTCATATACACATCAGAAACTCTGTTTCGGCCCTACGCTAAAAGTATGGGGATGAATAAAAACAATCAACTATACTCAAGAACAATTAACAGCTGCTCTAATGATTAGTGAGAGAAAGCCTAGCTTAGTACATCATGTTTTTGCCGGAGAGTGAAGTACAGTTGCTATATAGTTTGAATTCTCGTCTTGTGTCTTACTGGTAATATTGCTCATTATTTTGTTCTAGTTTTAGTCTGTTTATAAATTAAAGTAAAACAAAATATATCTGTTTCGTTCGGAGCAATTCTGCTAGGATATACATTACTCGACGACTAAGTATTATTGATTCCGAGTCATGAAGCGAGCAAATCGAATACGAGTCCTGAATCCATTTCGAATCGAATCATTTTTTCAAACTGTTTTGATTATCGTTATTTATATTTCTTTTTTCTCCTGTGCTGTATAACACATTTTTTAAGCACCCGATATCGGAGAAAGATAGTTTCTTTTTGATTTTTAGATAACATCTCTAGCTAGGACTTGACAGAGTCCGATTTTTAAATTATGCTTCCATTTTTTATAGAAATGAGGATTTCTAAGAAATCTTTCAAGAATTTTTCGGATTTTAAAGTTCTGTTAAGCACCAGAAATCAGTAAATGAGAAATTCAAAAAATCTGGCTCTGTCAACTCCTAGCCATAAGTGTTTACTGCAAAACAAAAGAAAACCTGAACTCTCTCTCATTTACCTGGAATGATAATTC
>CAJNOQ010005364.1:0-15472 GCA_905250885.1 Didymodactylos carnosus | reverse complement strand
ATTCTTTAGTGGATTCGACATGGAAATGTAGACATTTTTATATCAATAGATAGGTGAGGGCATGCTGATTCCGAATATATCCTTTCCAATCGTTGAAAGCAGCTGTGTGAAGAAAAAATTACATTTTTGTGCATACATGTCATAGTTTTCGATATTCGTATTGCAGTTTTCGTGTCCTCCTTTCTCTACTTAGGAGTGAACATGAAAATAGACATTCATACACCATTGGATAGAGAATTCAAAGGGCTACATTTTACACTATTTATATTTGAAAAAAGAACAAATCGACTTTTTCGCCTAATGTCTGCTTGGATGCCCACTGTGATGCGTCTCCGTAGTGTTCAGCAATTTCAGTTTCTAACAAATTTTTTAATTCATTAATCAAAGCTTTTTCTATTTCCATTTGTTTTTCAATACTTTCCTTAGAAAGTAATTTATTTTTCTGATTTGTTTGTCGGGTGAATGTACTCGTATCGAACCTAGTGTAATGAAAGCTAAAACAGCACACTATAGTATCGAAAACAATGTCATTTTAAATTAAATTGTATTGCTATTTTTCTGACAGATTTTGTTCCAATGTGATCCTTTAGGGAGCTTACTCGGGAAAAGTCTCTACTGGTAAATAAAAAAGCAAATTCTTTTTTCTCATATATACCAAAGGAAACAGCTTTTGACAATGTGGATGGAAGAAGAGAAAATAGAGAGGATAACAGACCGTATAAATTTGGCAAGAAACCTTGTTGTTATGAAAAAGAGCTGCTGTGCGATTCTACATTGCAGACCAATGATACTTAGATATTTCTTTTCTTTCCTTCTTAATAATTTCAACATAAACTAAAATGTCCAAAACACTTTGACACTTCTTGTACAAGAACAAGTATTATTCATACATCTTTAGTGGCAATATAAACAAACGCATGTTTGCTAACGATAAAGTAAAACGTTTTTTCTTCCATTCATGAACAAAACGTTTATACAATTCACCTGTAAATGATTCACGTACCACTGCAATAGAAATAAAATTGCGATTAGAAAACAGTTTATTTAAATGGTAGTGAAATGTCTGCAACCCGTTCTTCATCCAAATTATGTTTTGCACGAATCTATCGATTCACTGTACATCAGCAGGTGCCACAAATCTTTGACTTTTACCTCATAAGAAAATCCCAAAACATCAGCTGTCTTTAATAAAATACTCACAATAAAATAATTAAGTTCTAAATCGCACTCACATGGTTGTAATCGCAGTAAAATATCTCATGTGCAAAGCGTAAATGTTCAAATAAACTCTAGTATTTAGGCGTCAACAGATAGGAAAGTTTTATGTAAGAGAATTCAAAGTACTTCATTCGAAAGGACAATGACGAGCACGGAACGACAACGTTCTGCAGCGTATTGATCTAGTATTTCCTACTACTAGTCATCTTTTCTGTTCTTCATTTACTATTCATTCTTGACGATTTTTTGTCTTTGTCCACAATCAAAGCACTTTGATCAAGAAGAACAAAAATCCGTTACTGTCTAACTGATGCAGTCTCTCGAAGTGATAAAGACTGTAGAAAAGCACAAGCTGTGCTGATACGCACTAAAATATGAAACAAACCTTTTAAAACACAAATCAAGAAGGTTTTTTAATTTATTAAACAACGCTTAAAAAACTTCATACCTCAACTTCTGAAGTTTCAATTGTCTTTCAACGTTTAACACGGGAAAAACCGGCTGTTCACAAAAGTGCCTCTGGCGACGTTATTTTCATTTCTACGTAAAGGCAAATGATGCCACTATGCGCACCGTAGTTGACTACCTATAGTCCACGGCATTTTGAGATTCCCAGAGATGTCTGCTCGGAGATAGACAGGTGCTCGGGGAAAGCGTGTCCTGTCCGAGCGACGATAGCTGGAGAGCCGGGATCTGCATAATTTTGTAGAGTAACATCCAGACTATTTACGCATGCAAAAAAAGTAATAACACTGTATGTTAGTTTTCCGAGAACGGAGCTGGTTTTCCAAAGACCCTCTGGGAACCCAAATTTTGAAATTTTTTCAAACGTTGTTTCCGCTTGTGAAAAGTTCCGCTGAAGTCTTGGCTGTCGAACAGCGAAAACCGAAGGTCGTTATCTCATTTTCGTCAAAAGTTATCCAAAAAATACCCACCCGCACTGTATTTTGGGATGGATAGTAGAAGTTCGGTTTTGCGGTACCTTATAGATGACATAGCTACATAGCTACTTACGTAACTTCTGTTACGTAAATCCTTTCACTGTATCTTGCAATAAACAATTTTTCTTTTAAAAACAGAAATATGGTATTATAAAAACTGAAATGGTTCCCTAATCGCTACAAAACGCTTTTTTAGTTTTTCTCCCGCTTAATAGCCATTTTAGAGTGCATAAAGCTACTATCCGTTTCAAAAAACAGTGCACTCAGAACTCGAAAACGGAAAGAGGTAATGGGCTAAATTACGAGTGCACTGCTTTTTAAAACGGATAGTAGTACATCTCTTTTTGACTAAAAGCAGTCGGTAGAGCAACAAGAATACTAATAGAATAAAGTTTTCTCATTTTGAGGTCATGGACATTGTACGTAAATGGTGCTTTAGAGGTTTAAAATCTTCTTTTATAGCGGCAGCAGCATCATACAGTCTTTGTATGTAAACTGGAGAAGAAAGATGTCAGAGACAATTTTGTAATACAGTTATAGTAAACACTCTGAAGAATAATATGATAAAAATCTCGCCTTCATCGGATAAGCGACCGAACATCGGAAAAACAAATATAAAAATTCTGTTGACCGAGAGTTCATAATCCAAGTATAGTCTGACAAAATTTCAGAATGATTATTCGTTGAAAATATATTATGAATATCTCAGTAACTATTTGGGTTGTAAAACTGCGATTTGCGGCAAAAAACTTGCTATTGATTGTACTTTTGACCTATGTAATTAAAATCAGCTTTGGAGAAAGATGATTGAGCAGGTTCTGCAGCACTTGGTCGTCGCTTATCTGCAATGGCTCTTAAGAACACATTTTTCTATTTATTAACTTAATGATTAAATATTTTACTTATAGATTACTTATCAAACTTAGCAAAAATTTTAATTGTTGAGAGAAATTAAAATAATTGAGCATCTGTTAATTTTATTAAATGTTCAAATTATTTGCTGAGTAGATACAAGTTTTACTTAGCAAAAAATATTAGTCATAATAAAATAACATAGTTGCTTGTCTCTATACCAATGTACCGTAACACTGACTCATACAATCACCTGCTGGATAACTGTTAGGTACAATCAGTACTTCTGTCGTTAATTGAGCAGAATCAGAAAAATTAATTTGAATAAAAAATCCTTTCCAGCCGATTGCAGGGTTTGCAATTGTCATTGTGTAAACAATTGTCGTACTGTCAACTATCTAAAAGAGAGAGAAACATAATGTCTGTCTACTTCACTATAATATATGCATACCTGTTGATTAATTGTTTGTTTCACCCAATTTTTCGATGAACGAAAATCACGTCTAGTTTAACAAAAGCAAAATTTTCTTAAAATCCATAATCCCAGGTCAACTCATACTCATCCTGATACGTTTGATACCTGACGGCAATGTTGCTCTTTGTGATCACTTTGAGGCTCGTTGACGTTAAGGATTACACTTGACCGCGTCAAATCAAGTCAAAGTTGACTTGAAAGAAGTTTAAATAATGTGCAGGGAAAATGAAACAAAATCGAAGCATGGTCAAAAGCTATCATCGTTCAAACGAGTGTCCTTCAATTCTCCATACAAAATTATATCGACGAACTTTTATATGTAAACCTTAGTGTCTTATGCATTATGGCAAACTAATTACTGTTCATGTTCAAAACATAGTGTAGTCGTTGAATAACTCCGCAATGCAGGTAGCTATCGAGTTCGGGTTTTCACCGATGGAAAGAGGATGGATGGGAGTATCTGTTCAGCTCAGACTGAAAATCGTCTAAAGGTTTTTTAGGCGATCTCTGGAAAATCATTGACTAATTCCTTTCATTAAGTATATTTTCTATCTCAATTTAGCCATGCTGTAGTTCAATGTCTACTCTACGATTCTGCGCAAGGCGGACCTCTCTATCCCTTATGGTTCTGGGATGGTAGACATTTTCCAGAGACATACGTATTTGTGAACATTAGGTCTGGCAACTTCGGGGACAAGTGGAAACGTAGGTTACCGACCACGCTGAGCCTTGTAGCACTGTGTGTTTTCAGAAGAAAGTCCAGAAACGCAGATGAGAACCTAGTTTAGGTTAAATAACCCATGTTGGGCTATTTTCAGGTAAAAAATTCATAATTCGCTCAAGATCGCTTCAAGCCACTTCACAATATCAACATGTACTCTCTTTTATCTAGACTATATTATACAACTTAAACAAAGTTATACAAATTAATAGAAAGCATCTTGGTTTTGGGGAAAGCTAGCCGGTAACTTTCTGAAGTACGTTTAGTAGAGAATGCTGTGGAACGGATATAATTTTGTATGGAGAATTGAAGGACACTAGTTTGAACGATGATAGCTTTTGACCATGCTTCGATTTTGTTTCCTTTTCCTTGCACATTATTTAAAACTTCTTTCAAGCCAACTTTGACCGGGTCAACGGCTTGTCTAGTTACCGACTCCAATCTTTTGCGCTTTTTAAAAAGTTATTACAATAAAGTTGCAAATAGGTATGTTACAAACCCAAGCGACTTGGATGTATTGGTTTTGGGTATTGGGTATCCAAGTGATGGACTTGGGTTTGGGTCAGTTGCCAAAGTACATTAATATTCTTCTTCGATAAAACTTAGCAGTAGTACCTTACTTTCTTCTGCCATACTATTCATTTATCTTTTTCTCATCATCGTCCGTGGTTTCGGTTTCAAAACTTCACTTTTTTTCTTTAGTTTTCCGTATTCTTTTACATCATTTTTTATAGTGTACACCAATCATTTGTTGACATATGTGTGGCATGTTATCAGTGCTTATTTCTTTAGTATTTTTCTCTGTTTCAAGGATCAGTATGATATGAACAAGATAAGTAGAATAAAACATTCAAGTGTTGGATATTTGAACTAATCCAAAATGAGCTCTTATCGTTAGCGTTAGGCATTACGTATGCCCACAGGCCGAAATAAACATCTTACATCCTGTTTTCTCAAAGAGCCACAACAAAAGAAGGTATCTCAGTTAAAAGGAGTCTTTTAATAACCCAAGTCTCAGACTTGGGTACCCAATACCCAAACCCAAGTCTCAGACTTGAGTACCCAATACCCAAACCCGAGTCTCAGACTTGGGTACCCAATACCCAAACCCAAGTCCAGACTTAGGTTTGGGTTTGTAACATACCTAGTTGCAAATAAATCTAAAATGGCAACTAGATAATTAAGTAGATTAAACATTTCTCTACAAAATCAAAAGTGTCTCGGCTCTGAACGTTGATTCGTTATGAAAATACAGCTGTTATACAGACAAAAAGCGTATCTGAAAGAGTGAAAACGAGCTGGCAAAATTGAACAAGTATGCCAGTTTGTGGAAAATTGTTTGCTCTACAAGATATGATAGCTTGTCAAGCTCGAAACTATTCTAATTAATCTGTTACTTTTTGAAAAAGAACCAAAAATGGGGCCGTTAGCTGGACAAGCCGTCAGGTGTGATCGAAAGGATTATCCTTAACGCCGACGAGCCTCAAAATGATCACAAAGAGCAACATTGCCATCGGGTGTCAAACGTATCAGGATGAGTATGAGTTGAGCTGGTATGGTGGATTTTAGGAAAATTCTGCTTTTTTTAAACCTGACGCGGTTTTCGTCCAGTCAGTTCAGAGTTATTCAACAAACAACGGACTGCACTATATTTTGAAACGAATAGTAGTATTACTAAACACACCTTCAGGTTACTGCAGAATGGCCTATTTCGTCTTCTGATCATATCTTAGCGACGATCTTTGACCATTTGTCTATAGTATTATCTCATTCAAAAAACTCAAAAATCTGAATGGAAGTCTGCTGTTTGATTGATAAAGATGAGTAAAGACCAAGGTTTTCCTACTTGTTTTGGCAAAAGTGAGAGGACTTCCTTCAAAAATAAAAAAAGTAACTAACAATCAAAGAAACAGAAAAAGAGCTCGTAGTTTAAATTATCTACAGATACCGTCATCTTATCGTATAGAGTTTTCGATTTACACAAGGCGCCTATAGTCTAAGAACTACGGATTTGCTGAAATTGCATCTCAAATAAAGAAGGGAAATAGCGGACTACTGGACTCC
The DNA here is from genome assembly GCA_905250885.1 of Didymodactylos carnosus. NCBI lineage: Eukaryota > Metazoa > Rotifera > Eurotatoria > Philodinida > Philodinidae > Didymodactylos > Didymodactylos carnosus. The sequence continues at coordinate 9,201 of CAJNOQ010005364.1, read as the reverse complement.
CACGGACTCCTGAAGTTCAGGAGTCCAAGACCAAAAGTGTCCATTTTTTGGGAAGTGATTGGACTTCAGGAGTCTGTGGGAGTCCAGGAGCCCGCTATTTCCCCCTTGGTTTTTCCTTAAGTCGTATTTAGCAACTTTTTTAGACCAAAACAATTCCAACTGAGATATTCAAATCCAGTTTTATTGAAAGTAAAACCAAACTCTCCTGAAAAGATTGTTTTTGAATGCGATAGTTTTCTAAAAAGCAGTAAGAATATAGAAAGAGACTAATAAGGGCTGCATTTTTTGTTCAAAAAATTAAGTAAGTTGATCCGTGCTGATGTTTTTAACTTGAAACAATTTCTTTTAAAAAACTACCGATCATATTGCTGTATACAGTCCTTTCAGTTGGTTTCCAATACCAGAGTCCTCATGAAAAATGTTCCATGAATGCGAAAAACTGAATTACCAGAGACCAATTTTCTAGTTTTTGTGAGCTATAATTCCAGTCTATCTGAAATTCTTACAATACGATCATCTTATGCAAACAAAAGCTCTATACTATGAGTTGACAGCATCTGTGGATAGTTTCAATGTTTTCGCCGTGTCTTAGAAAGTCTAATTTAGTGTTTGGACAGGACCACATGATGTTAGGTCCAATCAAAACATTTTTGACTATATTATAGCTTTTTTCGCTTTTTCTGAGCTATCGGTAAAGAATGAAGGGATTTCAATTAGTAAAATTTTACACTAAGATTTAAGTGCTAACTGAGACCAAGAACGTGATTTGTGCACCCTGGTTATACCGGTTAGTGTTTGCTGTTGTTGCTTGATAACCCGTTGCACTTGATGGTTTTAGCCCTTTTGGACACTCTACCGTTGCTACAATTGTTCCGTGTGTTGCATTTAATGATTTTTGCCAATGAAATTTTGGAAGTTCTTGGTTCTAAATGTTTAAAGAGCGGAAAAGACGTTAGATTGTGTTGAATACAATACGTACATCAGCAATCATTTGAAAAAACGTGATCATTGTCGTACTAGACCCTGCACCGTGGCCTTGATTTGGTACATAGCTGAATATATCAAAAATTCAATCTGTTAATGGGAGATAATTTAAGTAAATCAATAAGTTTAAGTATAGCAGCTTCCACGGCTTTAGACATTTCAAAAGACTTGTCTTGACTCAAACACAGTTTACTGTTGTCGACGCTTCGACTTATCAAAAGTCATTTTCAAGACGAAATTTGCAGAGAGAAAAGTGAAACTACATTCGAAAAAATAGAAGTTATAACACAGTTCGCTTCTTTCATATGCTCGCATATGCATATGCGGACAAGCAACTACTATACAGTGTCAATGGAAAAGGTGGTCAACTGTGGAATTAAAATGTAATTTCACTTTCTCTCTGTAAATTTCGTCTTGAAAATGACTTTTGATAAGTCGAAGCGTCGACAATAGTAAACTGTGTTTGAATCAAGACAAATCTTTTGAAATGTCTAAAGCCTTCAAAGCTGCTGTACTCAAACTTATTGATTTATATATCAAAAGTATCCTAGATGTGTTTTGCTTAAACAAATTATTCTTACTTTAATAAATTTGTACCTCCAGTTGCTAGTGTCAAATTATTCCAAAACAAATTCTAAATGAAATACTAAATATTTGGTGCTTGTGTGTGTAGATGTACGTCTATACTTCATTATCGGGAAGAAAGAATTCATCACTAGTTCCTTGTATTTGTAATAATTTTGTGTTTCTATATCGATCAATGTAACCTAGAACAGAGAGAGTATTTGATAATAACATCTTTAGCCAAAAAGCAGGATAGACGTACTGTATGGATCAATTATCTGTGCCATGTCTTCTAATTGTGAACTATGGGTATATCGTGTTATATTTTCTTGATAATAATCTTTAAACGCAAATGTCCAACCGTTAAGCGACTAAAAAGAGGAATAGATCAAAATTTAGTTCATTTTTGATGACTGGTATTAGAAATGTACAGTTATGTTGAGGGAACTGGGAATGAATGATTCACAAAGTAAAACAATGAAGTTTATAATTCTCGTGCCTTTGATCGGAAACAGCGTAAAATAGTTCATAATAGCTCAACAACTGAATATCTACTGCAAATCATTTGTATTGTGAGCGTCTGTTTTCGTAACAGATCTACATCTTCTTGTTCTTCGTTTTCAAAAGCAATCGTTCACTTTTCCTAAAACTTAACTGCGGTAAAATTTCTTTGTTCGTAGTGTTTCTGCCGTTTTACGCTTCCTCTTTTCATATTCTTGGGTACACCGGTGATTGATTCCATAAAGCCAGCAAATAGCGTGTTTGATTGTAATAGCTAGAGTCAAGTAATGATAGAAACAGTTTACCCGATAGTGATGAACAAAACTCGATGGTAAGTTTAACATATTCATAACAACGGGTATTGCACCAATAACTCGTTTATTATCAACGGCTGCTGTTAACCATGCTATACATATAAAGAACCGATGTGAGGAGAAGAGAATCCATTCTATATTCCTTACTTGCCCAGCCACGCTGAAAGAACATAACAGAATAATATAATGAATTATAAAAGATCTAGCTCACATACCTTTGATACACCGGTAACAACAAATTTTTGCGGTACGCTTACAGAAATATCTGCAATGAATTCTTGCGCAGCATCCATTGCTTTAACACATGCCTTTTAAACAAATTAAAAAGATTAAAATACTGAGAAATATATTTCTATACCTTTGTCATTGGCATTTGTAATAATACAAATGGATTATTTATTATCTTATTTTTGTTATCTAGAAATGTTTTCCACGTCCATGCTATTTGTTGATCTTCGACACGAGATTTTTTTGATGGATCATTCTAAAGTAGAAAATCAATATTTCTTGCTGCAGTTTATCGGAATAACTTACATTAAATTTAATTGGTTGATTTGGTATTTGTTGTAAGTCGACAACAATACTTCCAATTGTTTTAGCAACGGAAACAGATTCTGCAATCGATGTCTCCGTGGGAATACTAGAAGAAGCAGATATACAACATCTTGTGAAGATCCTGGCAATAGGTTCGAAGAACAGGCGTGGGGTGAGAAAGAGAAGTATCTCAATCTTTTGCACCAGTCTCCTCCCAATTTGGTATCTGTAATGAAATACTCTTCAAACTTTCAGTGTCTATTAATTGGCTGTTCGATCTAGACTTAGCATGAAAACAGATTTCTGTTTAGGAATCTCACAAATAAGATTTCTTTGTCATCTTTTTACATCTATTTTGACTAATGAAACGCGAAATTTCATTTCATCTGTACGCTTTCTTACTAATTTGTCATTCAAATAGTATGGAAAACAACTAGTTTAACTTCAAGGTAATATACAGCAATTTGGATAAAACGAGAAATAATAAAGGAAATGGCATAATTTTGGTCAACAAAACTGCGACCGGTACTAGCCTAGCACCGAGCAGATTCCTGTTGACCGAATCGGGCTGCAACTTTTCTAAAAGTTTTCACCAGTAAGCGACCGATACTTGGATTGAAAAAATTTTTTTGGGATGATGAAAAAATATGAATATACAAGCAAAGAATAATGAATGCGATTGTTTTCTTACTTTGAGCAGTACAAAATGCTATTAAGTCTACCTTTTTTTTTATCGTATCTTTTAATTATAAGCTTACTGAGCCTGGTACAGCGGTTGGTTTGGGACTGGTAAACGGGCCAGTTGATAAGTCTTGATCGGACCGGAAACGGCCGTCCAGTTCAGTTTCATCTTGCAATTCGCTTATGTGGGAACTTGCTTAACGAATAAGCAAATTCCCGAATTAGTTGATTCCCAAGTAAGCGAATAAGCGAATTCTCTATCCTTAAATGAATTATGGTATGGGAATTCGGGATGTATCGCTACTCAAAGTTTTGAAAAAGCATCCCAGTTACAGAAATTTCTTTTTATGCTGAAATCATGAACACGATCACGGAGAAAAGTATGTAACAGATTTTGTTTCATTTATACGATCAGAAAACATGGTTCAGATCCCGATAATTGTACATTCATTAATTGTACATTTAGTATTTTGTTTATATCTCACGACGGACCCTTCCCAAGTGTCCAACTGCTGTTTCCTTAAAACATACATGTTTCACAGTGGGCATCCAAGCGGACATTAGGCGAAAAAGTCGATTTGTTCTTTTTCCAAATATAAATAGTGTAAAATGTAGCCCTTTGAATTCTCTATCGAATGGTGTATGAATGTCTATTTTGATGTTCACTCCTAAGCAGAGAAAGAAGGGCACGAAAACTGCAATACGAATATCGAAAACCATGACATGTATGCACAAAATGTAATTTTTTCTTCACACAGCTGCTTTCAACGATTGGAAAGGATATATTCGGAATCAGCATGCCCTCACCTATCTATTGATATAAAAATGTCTACATTTCCATGTCGAATCCACTAAAGAATCGGTAATGGAGTATACCCAGTTTCATTCGAACTGACACGACCTCAATATAGTCGAGTTCCACGATTTTCCTGACCTCGAAAATAACAATAAAATATATCAATATGTTTCCGAACACCCACTCTATCTACAGTGCATGCGACTTTTTATCTAAGTCGAATTATCGATTTTTCAAAACCCATACGGATTTTACGGTATTTCGAGGTTTTTCTGGCCACGAAAGTACTTTTATTCAAAAATAATATCATATCCGGAATCAGCGTGAAAAATTGCATTGAATGGTGTATAAATCATCTAGTTTCGATCGCTTGATTTTGAGTTCTAGAAATTTCTTAGTTTTTGAGATTCACACAAACAATTTCGTGCTGAAAATTTGAATTTCAAGATAAAGTAACCTGANTTTTCAAAATCCAACTCTCATGCCATTAGAAAGAGGATCATGAAAAACCTATAAAAAAATGGTTCATGAAATTTTAGTTCACTCATAAAGCTAAAGTCCGCCTGCTCTAGCAAAAAATGCCCACTGTGCGTTTGTGGGTAGTATTTGATGCCGACGAATCTGATGTCCGTTTCTGCTGCTAGGCCTTTCTGGGGTGCGCCTCTGGAATCGAGTATTCGAAAACCCGCTATGAACTAGCTGAACGAATTTTGGCACTGCCAGATTGTAGAGCACGTTGAATTACCTACGTGGAAAAAGATTCAGAACCAACAAACCAGTTTTCGCAGAGACAGAAAAATCTTACTTTCTAATCCAGTAGAAAAACAAAATATTTCAGTTTTTTGAACCCTAAAATTTTATCTCTGCAAAAGCTTGTTCATTGGTTCTGATCATTTTCTCATGTAGGTAATTCAACGTGATCTACAATCTGGCGGTGCCAAAATATATTCAGCCGAAAGTTTATAGCGCGTCTTCGGACACCCGAATTTTTGAGATCGACCTCGGAAAGGTCTAGCACCAGAAACGGATATTAGATTCGTGATCAGCGTCAAATAGTACCCATAGTCGTGTATTTTTTAAGAAAAAAGCAATACAGAGGACATCAAAGCCTACATATGGTGAAAAAATCTCACTCTTATCATTCTTATTGACGGAGTAACGGTATTTTTACTCTTTCTATTTTCCGGCGCCAAAGTTTTATACTACGCACTCACGAAAACCCTTTCTGTATCTCTGAAACTTGTGGTCCAAAAAGGTTAAAATTTTGGATCAACAGATTTTCGCGTATACTCCACAAGGTAAGAATGGTTAGGAAATATCTGAGATCGTCAATGAGCATGCTCTTATGACATTCTGTCGCTTTTATTGTGCAGTGATCCTTAACAGCTATCCACTGTCTTCTCTCAGAGTCTTCACTCCCGTCTTAGCAATACTAGCAGGCAAAATCATTCACAAACTCGTCATTGAGCACTAATGAAATTGTAGCTTACAGGTCACGATAGGCTGACCACCAGCGGCTAACCCTTAAACGCTTCACCGTAGGGACGAGACTTTCAGTACGTTCTTTCTACCCTAAACTTACGCTGCTCCACTGTTACCATTATCAACCCATAATAATGCCGTGTTAGTTCGAATAAGATTTGACGGTATAACAATCGAAACGTAATGTTGCCATATTGGGCGAGATGAAAATGTTTCTAAAAGCAAGTACATATTATGTCAGTGATGAAACATATCCTTGCAATCTACTGCGATTCAAACTATTATACTATTATAGAACAGTTCGAAAAACGTCTCTAGTGCAACTAATTAGTTCTGGGTAAGTTACTCTGTTGAACAGAAATTCCTGAAAATTATTTCTTCGGTTACCATTTTATCCACTCTTGTTCTGTTCTGCTAACTGTGTAGTGTTGTTCTGTGCTTTGTTTCTTTCTGTTCTCTCTCTCTCGAAATCCGCGTCAAAGTAAATTTTATATGACGCGATTGTTTTACAACTTACCGTCTAACCATTTTTGTGATGTTAAATTTAGTATGTAAGCATTATAGTCTTTATTTTGGTATTGTCGGATTAAATTCCATTTATAGTAGGGATCAGGTGCATTCACATAATCATCAAGCGGTGTTCCACTGATGGAAATAATTACCACAACAATAGCGATCAAAACGGCTATCACTTTCATTATAGATAATCGATTGCTGCTACTTTACTATTTTCACATGTATATAACATCATGCACCTGTGTGAAAAAATGCATCTGTGTAAGTGGGTGTTAAACACAAAAAAAACTTGAGTACATTTCTTAGAGTTAAGGTTACACTTCTTAGAGTAAATACTACAGCAAGTACATATGAACAAAATCATCGCCAGTTCTTTTTGCAAGCTCTTCCATTTAATTTCTGTTTTTTTCCACTCATCATCTTCAAATAATTTTGTCTCAGTTCACCTTGTCTTTGTTTCATAAAGATTCTGTTCCCCCTATTACATACAGTTCGAGTTTTCGCCGTTGAAAAGAAGAGATCTTGAAACACATTTTATTAACAGATACCAGGTTGAAAATATTTTTTAAAGTAGATTTTCGAGTAGATCTTTGGAGAACTTCAGGATGTACACTATTTCGGCTATTCTATATCTTACTGATAGGAAATCTATAAAAGCTAATTTACAAAACCCTTTGTTTTGTAGAAAGGATTTCCAGAAAACTTTTGATCAAAAACATGCTTTTTCAACTTTTCGGTCGTATAATCATGTTAAACGGCTAAAAGCAGCTACAGTCTGATGTTTCCAACTCGTTCTGATGTTTTTCGAGGGAATGGTGAATTTTTTGATATTACGTGAAAATAGCTTGGAAACCCTAGTTTTGATAAAACTCAATTTTCACTCGATTTTAGGAATCTCTTCTCAAAACACGTATTGCCATCAGACTCAGCGTGATCGATTACGTATGTTCCATCCAGTCTCGAGATTACCTCAAGCCGCTACGTATCAGACTAATTGGTTGTTCCGCCATTGCTACGAGTGAAGAGTCAACATACCACTGTATTAATCAAAGAAAAACCGTGACACCGTGACAAAAAACGGTCAAAAGTGCCACGGTGTCACGGTTTTCTGGTCTTTCTTTGCTTAATACAGATTAATCATAATAGTTTCGAACTTGACAAGCTATCACACTTTGTAGAGCAAAAAATTTTCTACAAACTGGTATACTTGTTCAATTTTTGTCAGCTCGTCTTCACTCTTTTAGACACGCTTTTTAGATAGCCTGGGTTGCGGTTAATTTTTTCTTTTTGTGCAGCACGTTTCTAAGCCTACAACTTCATTACTATATGAGCTAGCGGGGTCAATCAATAGTCATTTTGTGGAGCGTGTTTTATTGCATCTTTTCTTCATAAGGACAAATTTACAACCACTTGTTTCACTATAGAAAAATTTATTATTCAACTCGTATCAAGACTTCTGGGACACCCTTTATCCCTCAGGAAAAAATATGTTGATATGCTTTTATTTCTGTAAATGTGAAAAAGCCACAGAAAAATAAAACATGTTAAAAAATGAGCTGTCGTCACTTATGGATATTTCAACTGAATAGTAAAAACATATGAGCAAGAGCATCCCAAACGTTTTTAATAGAAATTGCAAATAAACTTCATGGTGGAATTTTTTTCTGGTTATAGTTTAACACTTAAGCGAAAGATTTTGAGTAATAGAAGAAAATGGCCGCATCAGATGTTTTTCAGAATCATATCAACGGCTCGATAGACAAACGCGAATTCTGTTCACAGCAGATCGTAATTGATTTGAACAAAATATTAAATTCAGAAGAAAATTTTCAAAAAACAAGAAAACGCTATTTTTCAAAACGGAATAAGGTTCCGAAATGCGTCTAAAACAATCGAAAAGGTCTTTTTTCAAACGCTAGAGAGTTTTCTACCTTTCGAAAACCGAAGGATTTTATAGGAAATAATTCAAATACCCGAAAAGGTATTTTCTAAAACCGACAAATGAATATCTTGATACGTTTTAAGTTTTGGAAAGTGTTTGAGAAAAAAAGAGTTTTATATAATACCTTTCGGGTATGAGAAAGTTTTTTGTTTTTTCCAAGGGTTTTCGAAGGTTCAAGTACGCTACGTATATTCTCAAATACAAAAACGAGTTTTCGAGATCATTTCGAATACCGAAAATAGTTTTTGAAAGGGTTTTCGAAGCGTTTAGGGTTTTCTAGTATACGCTTCTTATTTACAGTGCAGTTAGACAGTCACGTGCCTTTCATATGAGAATTGAGTTGAAGTTTGACCGCCGAAAGATAGCTCAGAGTTAGTGCAAGAAAACAGTGAAAGAATATTGAGGACTTTGTCACGACTATACACGAAATCATTCAGACAAACTCTGATATTTAGTCAAGAGGTAGGAAAGTTTTATTTAAGGGAATTCAAAGTACTTCATTCGAGAGCACAATGACGGGTATGAGACCACAACATTCCGAAGCCTATCGATCTAATATTTTCTATTACTACTCATCTTTTTCCTTCTCCATTCGTGATTAACAAACACACCCTCCCCATTTTACCAGCCACGTTCACTGTTCAGCCTAACGCGCATGAAGAGATTACATTTTTTCAAGTTTTGAGCTCTGTTTCTCTTCTAATACTGAACAAAAGTTGACAAAGTCTTTATCAAAGATGTGTGGCAGGATGCTTGATTTGTCATAAAAATTTGAAATGAATCGAATCAGCACAACGGTTTTTAGAAAAAGATCATATAGAAAACTAATTTCCTACAGGACCGGGAATGTGACCTCTAGTAAGCAGATGATAAGTAGTTTTTGAAAC
>CAJNOQ010005363.1:0-15475 GCA_905250885.1 Didymodactylos carnosus | reverse complement strand
GTTTTCAAAACGTTCAACTTCATTTGGACTATGAACTGAATGGTAACCAGGGTAGTATTTAACTTCACCACCAGAATATTTTGATATACAACCTACAGTAAATAAAATGATAAACTACTTCATCGTGTTTCTAATGACCGATTATCTTACTTAATGTTGCTAAATCGACATAATGACTATTTAATAAAAATAAATCGCATGCAATCTGTTGTGATGCATAGTCCAATGACATCTTCTTATAATAATCTGACGTTGGTGCAACATTCACTGGCTCTTTTCCACTATCCTGACTGTGTTGCGCTTGTAAACTACCTGGATTTACATTTGGTATTCTTGTTTGAACAACAGTAACTCGACCACCCGTCGGACCCAATAGTTTAAGAGCTATTTGTAACGCGGCTCCCAGTGCCGAATCTGTCTCATTATTTTCTTTGAATACTTTTGGCAATTCATTTAAAAAAGTTTCTACAGTTGTACGATTTTCGCCCAATGTCACCATTAGACCATCCGGTAATGGAAGAAAATCATCTTGAGAAAGAAGAGAAAACGGTTTTATTGTACAATATACTGATCAGAATGATGTATTGAACGAGGTTTTTTGACGCCCAGTCGAAGCAAGACGCTTCTGTTTAATTCTGGTACTAATCTATATGATTCCCTTACTATCAATATTCTCTAAATCTGGTGCAATCATCATTCGAAATGTTCCATTCTGTCTTTCAGATAAATCATAAAAATGTAAACGACTATCATAGGTTAAAAAACCAATTTGTGTACGCGCATCGCCAGGTAATACGCTAAGACTCTCGGATAAAACATCGCAAAATGATTGCAAATATCCTAAAAAAATAGAAATTTTCGTTTTGTTTTGTTTATATTTCAGCCCAACGCAGTCATTAACCTGTTTCTATAGCGTTATGAGAAACATCCAATAGAAAAAGATACATAGCAGGCTGTGGTGGTCGAGCCTAAAAAATATTAAAATTGTTACATTTCATCTATAGATAAATAAAAATTGTGTACCATATAATCAGCTGTCGCCGTATATTCTACTGTACCAAATCGAACTTCTGGTCGTCGAGATGGATCACCGTATGTTTTTGTTACTGGATCAAATAAAAATTCTTGTGGTACTAAAACAAAACAACATATTCATTTCTTCAATAATTTATTCACAATAAAACAAACTTACAATCATTGACACGAGAGCAAATACTACATCGCCAACGTGTATTATCGATAAAACTGATAAATGGATTTATATAAGATTTACAGGAGTCACAACGAACAATTTTCATTCCTTGAATAACACTTAAACTCTAAGAAAAATAAAGATTAATTGGAAAAAAAAGAGATAGACGTAAAAAAGAAATACCTCTAGATCTTTAAATGGATGAATTAGTATCCCAAATGGTAGACGACTTTTATTTAAAAGTTCTTTGGTCTGTGGTATAACGTTGAGAGTGGATCGCATTACACTAAAAAATATTGTTATTAAACGGAAAGCAAAGCTTTTGAAGAACTTTATTCATTTACTCGGGACTGGCATTCATTTGCTGATTTTCGTCTGATAATAGCGGGGATGTTGGAGCCTCTTCAGCATAATTACTAACAACGCTTTTTGCTTTTAATAAATCAATCATTTCACTATTCTGAAAATATGACTTCATTCAATAGATATCTTATGGTTGAATTCAGTACAAAGAGCGATGTTTTACTTACGTAAGTACCCGTCTTATCCTGAACAACAGGCATAGGTGGTGTGGTGTATGGTTGTGTCGATTGTGATGGAAACATCGGAGTGGGATTATATGGTTGAGAGAGTAAAGGCGGAGGTGGTGCAGATTGATAAGAATTATACGCTGTTGAAGGTGGATATAGCGGTCTGTGTTGTGGTGGTGTAGATGAAGCAGAGTGCATTGGCTGGCTTTGATAATTAGTCATGGGGGGTGGCGTAAAAGAGTTCGATACCTGGAAATAGAATGAAATGAAAACCTAACAGGAATGAAGAATACAAAAGAAACCAGCAGATCATTACATTATTATTATAATAGGGAGTGCCCAGATTCAAATTTGAAATGGGCGGTGTAGTTGGAGTTGAATGAGTTTGTAATGATGGTTGATAATGATTGTAATTATTGACAGAAGGTGGCAGATGAGGCGGTCGAGGCTGTGACAAAGAATTTGAATTGATAAAAGTATTTTGTGGACCATTTTGCTGAGCCGAAATGGGTGGAAAGGCCTTCAGACGTAGAAAATGAGCATTTATTACTGTCTAGAGTTCCAAAGAAAAATGCCTACCGGATTGTGATTTTGTCTATCGCCGAATAATGGTACTTGAGGCCTAATCGCTGTCATTGAAATTATGCCCGAAAAATCCAGTTTACTAAACAAAATTATACATATGTGTCATTTATATCATGTTCTCACAGGTTAAATACTGTACAATGCTCTCACTAAGGTAAATACTGTACAATGACGAAAAAGTCTCTTATTTTGTACACTTTTGTTGCGCTGAAAAATCGCAATTGATTGGGCAAAAGTCTAAGAGAAAATCAGGCAAAAATTAACATTTTGGATTCTTCCTATCTTTATTAAGATACATATTGAACCATTCTACACTATAAAGGTCGCTGTTTGTGTGTATTTCTCAATAACCATAGGAAAAACTCCAAATAAGGATAACAGATTCAAACATGTGGCTGATTTCCTTCAAAACAATTGCGATTTTTCAACGCAACAAAAGTGCACAAAACGAGAGACTTTTTTCAGTACTCTACACATCAAAGGGATACACTTAGTTCCCCTTGTCTGTATCTCGCCGGCAAAAGAGTTTTGCTTGTTAATAAAAAATTTCTTCAATAAATTTCTAAAGAATTCGTTTGCTAAGCAGGTTTTCTTAAACATGATATATTTCGCTTCAAGTACTTTTTAAAGTAAGATAGAGATCATATATCTTGCACAGAAAGCAAATTCCGGGGCGCAAATAATGGGAGTGTGTCCCCATACCAAGCCCTGGTCTGGTACGTTGACTAAGACGAAAAAAATGTGCTTATTTCGTGCACTTTTTCGTTTTTGAGCAACTCAAATTCATTCGATGAAAGTTTTGAGTTTAGACTAAAATAAAATGAGATTTCATTTTCTCTTTTCAGCTTTTTCGGACAAGCTGCGGTTACTGAGATATTCACAAAAACAGCGTCTTCTATAGCGTAAAATAGTGAATATTTCAGTAACCGCAGCTTGTCCGAAAAAGCTGAAAAGAGAAAATGAAATCTCATTTTATTTTGGTTTAAACTCAAAACTTTCAACCTGGATGACTTTGAGTTGCTCAAAAACGAAAACGCGTACGAAATAAGCGAGCTATTTTTTTTGAGCTTTTTGATCTCAGTCCATGTACCATCCGCCTAACATAGTAGCTGAGCTAAAAACAGATCGCCCATCGTTAGGATAAACTAGGCGCAAAAGTTGAACGCACGCTTGCGTTTGACTTATCTTGCTTATTATTGGTGGATATCGCATTAATCTACACTTTGCTTTTCGTTGACATTATAATTCAGTTTTAGCCTTTATGGAATAGAATTGAGTGTTATTCATATTTTATAGTCAAGTAAATTACTCAATCACAGTAATATGTTGCGTAGACCTCGGACTCAGAATTCAACAAGTTCGATTTGAGCGAGAACAGAATAGCGGTATAACAGCAGAATTCGATTGGTGAGCATAGCCGGTAATTTTTTTGAAGTGTGTATAATAAGAATGGTGGTGCAGAAAAGGGAAAAGGGAAGGAAGAAATACAGTATTATACATATACGACTTGAAGTCGGCCGCATTTGACTATGCGCATCTTATAGAGCACGTCGAGTTACGTGGTTTTTTCAAGAAAAAGAATGCTCTTTTTGAGAACCATGGCTCGCAGAAGTTGTTCTTTTTACATTAGGAAGGACCCAAGAAAGCTCGATTTTCGGTTTTACTATATGTTTAAATATTTTTTGAATTAGCCATTCGATAGAGCACAAAAAGCTGTACTTGTCTTGTAATTCTCAAGGTTATAATTTATAAGGGCTCATACCCCCCAAGTTGAGAACAAATACAAACGCCAGAAAGCGGCACTTTTGTGAACGCTAGAAGTCAAGCAAAAGTTATTTAAATGCCAGCTACTCTATAGCCAAAATATAGCGTAAGCCTTGCTCGTTCCAACTACAAAAGAATTGGTCTTTTAATGTTTTTAGTTTTTGAGTTTTCAACTCCAAAAGAGAATCAGGTTTCCAAATGTTCCCAACTTTAGAGTCGACAACCCGAAAACTGGCTATCATAATTTTTTGAAACTTTCTTTCTAAAATCTACTGACCTATTATTAAAAAATTCCCATATCTCATTCGTACAACGACTGCTGGTAGGAGAGGCCCAGTCGACAACTAGGCTTACATGCAGGCATTTTTTCTTGATGATTCAAGTTTTTTCTATTATTTTTCATGAACTATAGGCAGATTTTGATGCTGAATTTTTTAATGGTATTAGTTTTCTGAAAAAAAAGTTCAAACTAAGTTTTCCCAAATTCGCTAAGAAAACTCGCTATATTTTCTATTCTGTCGTTATACGCTCTCTTCGTTCTACTAGAGTTTGGAACCGATCCGATAAACCGGTCTGTTTGGGGACAGACAGAACAGGTGGTAAGTAAAATCTTTTCTTTTTCGTTCTTTTTTTTTCGAAAATATTTTTTTAAAATTCAGCATTAAAAAATGAGTATGAGAATGGTGCTTGATTGAGGTTGAAGTTATCGAGATGTTAAGAATCTAAGTAAATTGTGGATGAATAATCGTTAGAACTAGAGCATATGGTCATCCGCCCGCCAAAATGAGAAATACAAAAAAAGTCAATACTGAAATAATAATCCTATAAAAAAAGTTCCAGTGCGGCCTACCAGTGCATATCGATGCGCATGGCATGCCATCGGTGACTGGCACTGGTGCACACCCGTGCCCAGCAAGTGACGCCAACTGGTCGCAGTTTAGACTGGAAGTAAATTTCAGGCTAGAGACACATTCACCGAAGGAGGTAAGCAGCATCCAAGAAATAGAATCCTATTCAAAATTTATCACTATCATAAAAATTAATGCTATCAATGATGCATGCTCAATAGCAATACCTAAAACAAGCAACAGTCTACGATCCTATATGTAAACCAAGTAAAGGTAAAGTACCTTTAGATCTATTAAAACAGAAGCATCATTTCAGAAGATAGAAAACAACACACATTGAATCAGATAAACAACACTACACTACTAAAAAATAATGTGTCGTACACGGTAAAAAGAAAAGCGTCCAAAAAAGCGCCTACTAGAAAACGTCCACGAGAAGTATACTAAAAAAAGCATCGACAAAAATGAGTCCACAAAAATTCGTCCAAGCATAGTATTTAAGTGCATACTGCATAGATAACTCGTTTCACTGCACTAGCTTATCACAGAAACGACTGATTTCCTGCGATAGTGTATCGAACCAGCAGATCATGCGCGCTTCCAAAATATAGTGCGTTCAAAACTGAGTAAAATATTATCTGGAAATCTTTTCAAATTTTGTTTTTCCATATAACAAAAAAAACATACGAGAAAACTAGTCCACAAAAAAAACCGTCTAGCAAAAAAGCATACCAAGATGGGACGAAAAAACCGTCCACTAAAAAGCGTCAACTTTTCGACGTTTTTTTTTTTACCGTGTATGTGTCGCAAATTGCGACATAATCATCTGCGACACCGGGAGTCATTTGTGACACATTTGCATGCGACACATTCCGCTGAGTATTTCTACTATAAAGAAAACAATGGAAGTTAGTTATTTTTGATCTCTTATTAGATTTTAAGAATATTTTTAGTTCGTCTTGGGTGCACTACGTAATGTCGACGAACTCAATCCGCCCGTAATATTCACAGGCCTTCAAAATATTCAGTTTCCCAGATCTGAGATTAATAGCGTAGTCAAGGCCTCGGATTGGTTAGTTTTCGTCAAAGAAAAAAATGTCTAACATAGAAAAAAGGTTAAAAAGACTTAGACAGGGATCTTTAGCCACGAATAACATCAATGCAAAATTGAAAGAACTTAAAAAGCCCGAAAATTTTCTTATCTTTTACATATTAGTGCCACATATAGCTCATCAAAATTGAAGAGAAGCCGAGAAAAATCCTAATAAAGACTATTGAAAATAGTAAAATATAAAATTTAGCAAGTTTTTTAACAGAGTAGATCCTCAAATGACCTCAAGAACTGTGTCTAAAAGCTCTTAGTAACGGTGGCACAAACATGCGACACATACTTTCGCGACACAATTTTCTCACAGGAGCTGCGTCACATTTTACTGCAACACAAAATGCGACACAATATTTTTCACTGTATATTACTGTTATCGAGAACTAGCTGCAAATTCAATCAGAAATGATGAAACTATCCAGGGTTGGGCGAGTTTATTTTTCAGTGAACTCGGACTTGGACTGGAGATTTTTTTGAAGGACTCGGATTTGAACTTGAGTTTTGATATTTCGATCTATCCAAGCAAGTCTCAGTAACTTAGCGGGAAAGCTTCTGTGTGTTCCAACTACATCGGCGTCTATTAAGCGTATTTTTTCTCAATCAAGTTTTTTGATTAGACGCGAAAGAGTAGGTTTACGAAAAACAACTTATGTCAACTGACATTGTTAAAATGTAATGGAAGTTTACTTTAGTAGTTACTTTTTCGGTTTCAACAGGATTGGTGTATTAAATGGCACAGAAAAAGACGAGAAATAAACCACAATGATCAAAAAAGAATCCAAAAAGATTACCGGACTCGAAATAGACTCTGGACTCGGGCTAGCCCATCCCTGAAACTAACTCATTTCAAAAACTAATGGTACCTCTAACAAAAAATAACATGATTGGTACTCAGGTATGGTCAGTAGTCAAAAGATATCATAACAAAAGAGTAAAACAAAAATTTGATGTCATTCACTATCAGAACCAAATGGCAACAACAGATCATCAAAAAGATCATCATATTGAAACAGACTATGTACAAAATTAGAGATAACATTCTCGAGTCAACTAAACTAAAGGCAATTGAAATTTATAATTATTGAAGTTAAAACTTGAAGTTAAAAAGAGTCTCTATATTAAACTGGTGTTATTTGAGCCCAAAACATTCAGAAGTCTTATTTAAAGGATTAAAAATTGTCCCAACACCTAGATCAATAAATACAATAAGTAACATTGTAAATGCAGAAAAATCATTGTGTTCAACACCTTCGATAATTGCTACGGTAAATGCCACGAGACCTCATGACTTGCGATACTTTGAAAAGAGTTTAATGCGAAACCTCTTCGACCAACAGCACTCAAAAGAGTTTAATACGAAACCCGTGTAATGACTAAACCTTATTAAGATTTCGTAGATTAGTTCGATACCTGATGAGGTTTAGTAAAGTATCACGAAACCTCATAAGTTCCATAGAGTACCAATTTGTTTTTCAGTGCAGTACGAAATCAAACGAATTTAGTAAAATATGAACGAAAAAAAGAAATAATTCTATTTAGTATTTGAAAATACCAGATATGATTTTTATTCTGGAGAAAACCCCCTTTTTGGCACTGTAAAATATCGTCCAACTTTCCGCTATAAAACGGTTGGTAACCTACAAATCCAAACCTTTTTTCAGTTTCCAAAAACTCCAGGCCGTATCCTAAGAAAACATGTTGGTATCTCAAGATGCCATTTGATATTTCAGAGCTAATCAAATACCCTATGGTATTTTACCATTAACACAAAACTAATTGGGTTCTGTAGGATATCCCTTACGGGTACTTTAGTAAATCCTTTTGGTATCCTATCAAAAATGAAAACCCATAAAGGATATCTTATAATATGAAATACCCTCTTGGACTTTTTGTTAGTCTGCTAAACGGTACACTAGTAAATCAAATGGTTTAGCAGCTGCAGCGTAACTTAATTTGGTTTTATATATCTCGATGCAAAACTTTGTTGTGTACACAGTAATAGACTACCGAGAGTCTGTGTTTACTAGCGTTTTTGACGAACAAGTTTTTGAAATCTCTCAACCAGGTTCATATCCACTTTTTACTAGTTTAGAGAAAGGACGTCTAGAATCGAAGGAAGACATCGATGTACAAATAATTACTTTTTAACAAATTTACCATCATCCAGCACGTCTTGACTAGTGTCAAGACTATACGTCCGGACGTATGGGGAAATTTCTGCACGGACTAGTCCGAACGCCGGTCAACCAGGTTTTTTGCTCACTTGGGATAAACGAAACGATAAATGGATGCGATCTTTTCTTCCAAAAAATAAAGGACGTTAAATTTTCTAGAAGTTCTGATAACTTTCTCCGATTTGCTGGTGAAATCGAGCTTTAGCAGTCTAAAACTTCGGAATTCGAAGAAAGTTTTCAGAAACTTAGAAGAGAAGTTTCTGCATTAAGTTCTTGAAATCAGAGAAAAGATTGAGAACAAGTACGATCTATGTGTTATTAGTAACACATAGATCGTACTTGTTCTCCATCTCAAGAATCAACTGACCATACTCTTGGCTTCTCTGGATATTATTAATGTACGCTTTCAATTTCTTTAACTGATCGATCATCGCTGTACATACGATTTTTATTCTTGCTGCTACCTCTAAGTATTCTGGACATAATGCTGAGTCACCTGGATGAGCCAGGTTATAATTGCTACATGTCATATCATTCGATGAGCAATTCTCATCTGAATGTTGCTCACCGCACATTTTACATCTCGTTTTTATCCGACAAGTTGTTGCTACATGACTAAATTTCGAACAATTTGTACATTAAACCAGCTTTATTCGATTCTGATACTGTTGAATTATATAAAGATGGCCTGCAATATATAGATGTTTGAAGTTCAAGGGTCCCTATTTTAGCTCTTTCGTTTCTACTATCAATCGGACAGATATTGTATATGATACTGGAAAGACATCTCTTCGAACTAGTTTGTTATTGAGAACAAGTAGTCGACTCGAATACGAAAATACAGTGTGGAAAGAAGAAAGAAGAGTTTTGCTAGACAACGGATGAAGTTAAACAGAATAAGTCATTCCAGTTAGTCAACTTAAAGAAGATGAGTTTTTGTGGTGAAACACAATAAGTCTTCTCGAGTTTCACTCGGTCGGCTTAATAAGTAAGACGCAATACACGCATGACAGCTTGGAAACAAAAGAAGAGAAATATTTTTTATCGCATGCTCTCTTGAATTTAAAAAGTGAAAAATAGAGTAATTGTTACATTAAAATTGACGTTATGAGAACCGAGGGGTGTTGAAAAACGCTGTGCAAAAAAGTTTATTGCTTTTTTAGTCTTTGATTTAAACTTTATTTATTCAAGTGAGTTCAACCGTATAAAAATACATTATAGCTCTCACTAGAAATAAAGAAAATTGAGAAAAAAACAAAAAAAAAAAGAAATACAGAAAGAAAGAGAAAGAAGAAGAAAAAAATATCAATATAAAAAAAAATAAACACAAAAAATTAGTAAAATCTAAGCGTTTCTTTTAAATAAGATGTTACAACAGTGAAAGTGTGTGCTGTAGTGTGTATGCGCGTGTCGGAGGAAAATATATCGAACAAGGAGAGATTTGGACCAAGTTTAAGCTCAGTTAGCATTTTTTGTCTCGCAACATGATAATAATCACAATCAAAGAGAAAATGCTTGATTGTTTCTCGAGTACCACAGGAACAATTCTCACTGAAAGCTAGATTACGAGTGTACAGTTTAGTATTTAACGGAGGGAAATCGACCAAAAATTGAAACATTAACTTTTCATACTTGCGCTCAACTAATGGTCTCTTGAAGTAAGTAAGCGAATAGTTGTTATATATTTCTTTTCTAAACTTTTTTACCGAAAAGATGTTCTTAAAAGTATCCATTTTCTTGGAATTCCATTCTTTCACAGATACGGGTAAAAATGTGTTTTTTGAGATATCCTTTTTATATATTTCCTTCTTCAAAACTAAGTTATTGTTTGAGCGTGTGTTATTTTAGTCTTTTTACTGACATTGTTCAACATTTGAATACTTGTTTGAGATCGCTTCCGTTTACTGAGAGTTAAACAAAATCCTAGACCATAAGACAAAAATCACGAGCACTTTTCAGTTAATTTCAGATTTTAAATGAATAAATGTTTGCCATCTCAGATAAAATGCCTTGTAGAAAATGCAAGGGAATTGCTTCTTGTTGGTTATGGACCTCAGATCCATATTCCAGTATATTTGTGTGAAACATGTTAATTATCATATGAAAGAAAGGATAATTTGTTTTAAAAATATCCCATTTCATCTCTAGTCTAGATAATTAACTTTCACCATAATAATAATTTGTTTTTACTTAAAGGTATCTACTCGATATTTCTTTAATACCATTAGTCCCATTCAATTATATTCTCTCTCTTCTGACGTTTCTACTTCGCCTTGTTTCTAGGCTATGCACGTATCAATAATAAATATACACTATTCTGTTATTGCTACTCTGCTAATGATGATGTTTATATTTTTCTATGCCAAAAAGATATCTGCATATGCCACTTTTCTTTTCTTTCATAATTATCTTTTACAGATAGAGAGTAAAAAACATCACCAAACTTTATTATGTTATCGTTTTTTTTTCAAGAATAGAGTAAGTAACTAGTAGCAACGCTCCACTGTTGAACACTACACACATATAAATGTAATTAATGATCGTTTTATTAACATTTGTAAGTTCATGAACTTGTTAACGCTTATGTTATGATAGTGTGTCGTTTTACAGCATTGACTTACGACAACTGCGGAGATGTCCTTCGGTTAATGCTTAATTTAAGATTATATTGGATAGAGTTGCGATAAATTCAAATAAAAACTAAGATTTAAGTCAAGATTTGAACTATTCACTTAAGAATATTTGATAACACAATCGTTTAAAATTTAGTAGTAAGTCACGTTATTGTTCTATCTCGCATCTAAAATTCAAATAATTTATGTTTTTCTGTTCAATTAATTGTTAGTTTTGAGCGTATCCTAAAATTTATTCATATATGTTTATGACGAATGTTATTGTTCTTTTCTCCTTTTTCTGCATGACAGTTATTATTGTTTTTTATAACGTCGAATAATATATAATAGAGCCATTGAACAATAAATTAATTTCTTAAGCAAGAAGAATGTGATGAACATTAATAAAATATCTTTTTTATGTTTTTCATCATACGCTTTCCTGATGATTTTAAAAAAATGTGACTCCGTGGAAAATATGATATTAACACCAATAAACATTATAATATCAGCGGATGTAACTTTTTTGTGCTATCAAACACTGATGAAAATCTATAAATTTGTTTTTCAATTTGAGATTTATTATTGTACCATGTTGAAGACCAGTCCATGCGATGTATGAATCGTTATGGGGTTATTGGAGCAATAATTTTTATTCTAGTTACTCTACTATATGTTTTACAACAAAAACGTATGCATTTTAAATAGTTATACTGTTTCAATATCTTTTATTAATTTTTTTGTCATTCAGATAAAATTGAATTAGAAACACGTGAGTTTGTCGACATTTTTCAACATCGTCTTGATTATATTTCAACATTGAATACGGACAATTTACAACAATTAAATGCTGTTAAACAACAAAATTTACTTCTATTACGAACATTAAATTCCATTAAATTATATAAACAACAACAGCAGCAAAATGTAGCAATACCTCCATTTAAACAATGTAATGATACAAACACCACAGTGCAACAATCGGAATTAAATGTTATTGAAACTGGTTTTCGTTTACCATCGGGTTTGAGTTATCTAAAACATCTACATGGAAAAACAAATTTATTATCGCCACAATTTCAGCGTACATCAAATTCAAAGAGGCAAACTGTATATTCAAATTATACGATTGTTATTGGTATGCCAACAGTAAAACGCGAAAAACAATCGTATTTAATTAAAACAATACAATCATTGATTGATAATTTGAATAAAAACGAACTACAGCGAATATTAATCGTTTGTCTCATTGGTGAACCGTACAATATTGAATATGTTCTAGCAACGTCACAAGAAATTGAAAAATTATATGCTGAACATATTGAAAATGGTCTACTCGAAATTGTTGCACCGCCGTCAGAATATTATCCAGATTTGAACAATTTGAAGTTAACATTAAACGACAATTATGAAAGAGTCAAATGGAGAACAAAGGTAAATAATAGTGAAGCCCTTTTGTAACATGATCATCAGTATAATAAACATTTAATACAGAAAAGAGAAAAATAGATTGAAGGTAGAACACAAATTACAGATCGAAATGATTAAAATAGATTCCATAAGCTAACATTTGTAGGATAAACCATAGTGAACGTGCTTGATCGAAGTAGTGACAGTAAATGGCTAGTTAACTGATGTTTGAAAAACGTTCTTATAATGAGCAGTCAAAAACTGGTCTTAAAATGATCGTTTAACTAGCTGTTTTTACACTGTGAAAAAAATGATCACTTCTAGGCCTTGTATTAATACAGGACGTTCAGATGATTAAAACACGAAAGGTTAACACGTATTTTTAAAACCATTAACTTGTCATAAACTTTAAGTGTTTCTTCAAAACTGCAATACTTGGTTCTTTTACTACAAAGTACTTTGTAAAAACACTTGCAGTTTTACAATTGACAACTACACAGGTAAATTTACTTGTGGAAAAAATGGCAAATACCGACTTTGTTATGCTAGCGAAGTACTTGGACGCAAGTACTAAGAAACTTATTTACTATTGAACTAACGTGATTGTCTCTTTGTTTTTTTTTTGGCAGCAAAATTATGATTTCAGTTATTTAATGATGTACAGTCTTTCGAGAGGAAAATATTATATGCAATTAGAAGATGACGTTATCACCAAACCAGATTATATTAAAACAATTGAAACATTTATTAAACAACAACATAGACAAGATTGGTTTCTCTTAGAATTTTCAAGTTTAGGTAGATAAAAAACCAACTTTTGTTACAATAGAGGATTAAACAAACTAGTTCTTATAGTTATCTTCGTTTTTGATATCAGTTTATGGTCACGATTCCAGTGTCTAAAAGTAAACGAGATAGAACAAAAAAAATCTGATTCATATAATCGTAGTATTGGCTTTTAATTCCAAATGGTATTTTTATCCTAAATTAATTTGTTTACCGAGTCAGATTGCTTTTTATTTAGGATTTATTGGAAAATTAGTCCATACGTCTGATTTAGATGCACTTATTAATTTTTTTCTACTATTTGCTACTGATAAACCGATTGATTGGCTTGTCGATTATTATATGGATACAAAATATTGTCATTTTGAAGCAGATAAAAAATCGTGTACGAGAACAAAGTCATTATATCGTATACGTTTTAAACCATCATTATTTCAACATTTTGGCGTATTTTCATCATTAAAAGGAAAAATTCAAATATTACAAGATAAAGATTTTGGAAAAAAGTTAAAATTATTTTTAGCAAATGTGAATCCGCCAACGGTTTCATTAAAAACAACATTGAAACAATCCAAGAAATATTCATTGATAGGTGCTTACACTGGACAAAATTTTTTTTGGGCTTCGTATCCGAAAGGTAAGACGCTCATAGACCCACAAAATCATAAGAAAAACATTTATTTCTGTTTTCTAGCTAATGATATTGTTGAGTTTACGTATGATCCGCCTTTATCAATAGAAAGGTATGATTTATTCATTGATAAAATTTTATTGTACGAGTTTATCTTTTTAAACATTAGATTATATTTCGAATCGGGTAATCCTAGACATCCGGATGACCGCTTTTTTAACACAACCGTTGATGTACGACCGTCCGTATTGCCGAAAGACAAAAACATTACTTATAAATATGCTGGTCAAGGGTTTTATACAGTTGCAAATTTTTCACATGTAACTGGAATTGCCGAAGCAACAATAGAAAAATCAATCAATCCTATATCCACAGTGAGATTGAAAGTACATTATAAATCTGACAAATGGGTTATTTTAAATGAAGTAAGTGTTTTGAGGACTTTTTTACAGAAAAACTTTTTGTGAATAAAGTAGACCGTAGTGACCTTTCAAATGATTTTACAATAATTGACACTGAAAAAGCTTACTCGAAACTGCTATCCATTTCAAAATATCGTGTTCGTGAATATTTTTCTGAATACTTTTTGAAGAAAGCACGACAAGAAAGTGATGGTTTTATCATTGTGAAAAGCAAACTTTATTCTGTCTTTTCATATATTTGATGTTTAAAAACCTTGGTTTTCACATTTTAAAATCGATTCTGTAGATCTTTGATGATAAGCTCATATTTCTACTAGTCTCAACTGTAGAATTAGATTGAAAAACTAAAATAGACTAGATCGTGAAAGTTTAAAGTGTTTTGGATCACGTATGAGTGAATTATATAATGTCTGTTTTCTTCTCAAAATAAACAAGGTCATGTAGGTCATGTAGATCTGAGAGATGTCTCATTTTAATCAGAAATTTGCGGACTACAATCATGCCTCATTAGAAAAAGGTTTTGTTTATTTTTAAGAGTTCTTGAAAAACTGGTTTTCTAGAAAACCGGATCTTCAAGAGTCATGGGAATGAATTCCTTTTAGGGTATTTACTATCTCACTGAGGTCTATCGATTCATGTACAACTCATTGGAATCGGAAAGTTACATCTCGAAAGGTTCCCTCGTCAGCGTAGTCTATAACCTACCTTATCATTTATTTGTGAGGCTACTACAAGGGGGAAACAGCGGACTCCAGACTTCAACACGCCAACTGACTCCACTTGACTCCAAATGACTCCATGCGTCTGGAGTCCGCTGTTTCCCCCTTGGGCTACTAGATGCAATGATAACGAATTATAGGAGCGTCAGAAAAGTACCTACCATTCATCTGAGAACCAAAGACGATGATAGAGACCGATCTTGCGCAGAATTGTAGAGCATACTTTGGATCATCTAGCTATTGTGTTACAATTAAAAATCTATCTCACTAATATCTCGTTTCCGTACTTTAATATAGACTATAAAATAACATCTTGTTTTTTTATTTTGTTTTAGATCTTAATTAAACCAACAAATAATGTTTCTAAATAATCTTTTTTGAAGTTTTGTATTATCAAAAAATGTTGATAGCACAATATTTTTACATGTAACAGCCATAGTTTGTCGTATTGCTAAATATTTGTTTCCACGCTTTCGTCTGAATATATGAAAAATATGAAATATTTCTATTAGTGTTTTTATGCTAAACTCGTTGTCCACCTCTCATACAATTGTTATTATTGCTGTTTTTAGAGTTTGTTGTTGCAAGTTTATATTTATATATATATATATCCGCCTGGAAATAAATCTTTTCAGCCGATTTTTTAAATTTATTATATATATAAAAATACATTTTTCGAAAAGTAATTATATATTCT
>CAJNOQ010005362.1:0-15476 GCA_905250885.1 Didymodactylos carnosus | reverse complement strand
GTGGAAGTAAGAAATTACATCAACCAACAAAAAATTTTTAAAATAAATAAAGAAGAAGGAGAAGAATATTCAGCTGTCATATAATTAAAATTTATCATTTTCTTACAAATTAAAAATTAAAATTCTTGATATCCTGATTGGGATATAAATTTTCTTGATATCCCAATCGGGATATCGAATTATATGCTGATCGGGATATAAAAAAATTTTTGCTGCAAAAAATGATATCCCAATCGGGATATATATCCCGATTGGGAGTACATCCCGACCGAGATATGTCTCCACACTGCTATTGCTTATATGTAATCTAAAATTAAACATGGAAACATCCTTTCTCTCTATTCTGTCCTTCCTGCTAAACTTTGTTGTTCAGCATTATCTCTCGTCTTCTGTTATTGTTGTTGTTGTATAATATACTTTTTTTTTATTATTGTTTAGTACACTTTTATTTTATCTTTTTTTACTTCACTTTTTGACAGCATGTAATGGGGTGATACTTCGATTTGTTGTATTTTTGAATAAAAAAAAAGATTTTTGTAACATAGATGATTCTTCCCAACTTTCATATAATCTTTATTTCTATTCATTAGAAAATCGACAAAAGTACAAACGAGTATACACTCTACAATATGTAGTTCTATCAGAGCAGTAACAAAAGAAAACAAAAATAAGAGATCGACAGTGTTGATAATATAGATAAACCACAAAAAAAATGTCAATAAAAAATCACGAATCAATTCTTATCAGGAATCATAGAAAAATATCAAAAATTCGATCACAAAAATAAATGAAATAGCTTTTAGAGATCTAATACGTGTGAAGAAAAACAAACTACATACAGATTTAATTACATGAAAATGAAAAAAAAGCTGTATACAAGAATTTTATCAACTAGAGATATGTCACATATTTCTGGAATATAGGAAACTATAAGACTAAAAATGTTGTTAATGAATGCAGAAACGATATAGTTCTCTTCATCATTAGTGCTTCGAATCTAGGAAAATTTTAATTTGAAAAACTGAACAATATTACCTCTCCCTCTCTCAAATATATAGCCAGTTCAAAATATAAGTACAGATTGAAAAAAAATATAGAAAACTCTAAACGTCAAAGTCTTACAAAACAAACAAAAACAATTATCATTTATTTGAATTATTATTTTCTCCGTTTTTTCGTTGTTGTTATTGTTTTAGCTCTTCTTTTTGGTTGTTTACGTTTCATTGAATTATCGCTACTGGTTGCACTTACAGCGTCTGCATTATCATCATCATCTGTCTCTTGATTATTCTTTTTTTTTTTAACAAACATATCAAACATCATTTGTAATTGTTTACCATCTTTATGTTGTTGTTCTTGTTTTTGCATATCGACAAGATTTTGAATTTTATTCATAAAACGTGGATCATAAGTATTTCGAATTATTGCAGCTTCATATTTATCGGCCAACTGTTTATTATTCATTTCACTTGTTTCTAATTCAGCACTTTTTTGTTGAAGACTATGTTTTGTTTTATTCAAATCGGCTAACACTTGATGTAATTCTTCTTTAAGTGATTCAATTTTTGTTTGAGATGCAATATTTTCAGTTGATAAACGATCTTTACCAGTTCTACATTGAAGTAATTCTGTTGCTGTTTGTTGAAGATCATATTGTATATCCGTCAAACTTTTTGCATAATTTTGTTCAATTTGACAGTGTTTTTCTACTTGTTCACGTAGACATTGATTTTCCGTCAATAAACATTTGTGTTCATCACTTTGATTTTGCAGTTGATTGAGTTGTTGTTGTAGATCTTCACGTTTCAACAATTCTAATTTCATTTGTTCAATAAAAAAATGGCCTAAATAAGAAAAAGATATCAGCTCTTTTCCAATGGCTGCTTCGTTATAGATAAAATGCAACATATAGTTTGCAAGTTTACTGATGCTATAATGGTTGCACGAAAAAACTTTTTATATTTGATTCTCTCAAGTCTATTTTTAACTAAAATATCCTTTATAAACGAAATGGCTTTTAACAAGTTTTGTCTGTATTTGTCAGCTCAAATAGATAATTTACAGTTAGATATATTAACTTTTTTCAATTTTATTCTACATACGTTCATTTAACGCTGATTGTAATAAAGTTTTACATGCTTCATAATCGTCAGTTTTTTTTTGTAAAGTTTGTTG
This sequence comes from Didymodactylos carnosus, assembly GCA_905250885.1. Taxonomy (NCBI): domain Eukaryota; kingdom Metazoa; phylum Rotifera; class Eurotatoria; order Philodinida; family Philodinidae; genus Didymodactylos; species Didymodactylos carnosus. The sequence goes on along the minus strand of CAJNOQ010005362.1, from coordinate 13,301 downwards.
AGCTGATTGTAATTGTATATCAGAATTTGTTAGATGAATTTTCTGTTCGTTAATGATGCGTTCATACTCTTCTAATTTTTTCTTTATCACGTCGTTAAATGTGCCATGTTCACTGCTAGAATTAGATGATTGTGTTCTTTGTCGTGGAGATAAACTTGTTGCCATCACTCGTTTCATTTTAACTAATATTCCCCCAATGTAGTGAGGTTCAGCTGTAGAAGAGAAAGAGAAATTTTATCTATGTTTGTTAAAAGTAATTAAAAGCTCGTAATCATCTTGTCACAAGAGCTTTAAATTACTTTGCTTTTATGTGGACTTTTGTCTACCTTTCAACTACATTCAGAAATTCTCAGGAGAATGACACTAGTCAAATATATATCGAATCCAAACGAAAATAATATTTGAGCTGACATAAAATCAGAACCGTTCGTTGATTTGGAGAGATTTGAACAAGACTCAGCGAAATTTAGTCCAAAAAGTAAGAATCAGCAGATTTCGAGTTTTATTCGTGAATAATAAATTTTAATGTTTCGGCTATATTTTGCTATAAAAAGATTTTTTTTATAGGAAAACGCTGTGAAACCTCATACCATAAAATATTGTAAGTGGTAAACACGTTAAAATTACATTGTAAAAATTGTTTTCGATATAATAAACGAGTTTCAAATATGAATCTAGGCCGAGTTGGTTACTTGCTACGAGAAAATTTTCGACTTTCAACATGAAGTCTAAGAGAAAAAATATTTTCTGCGATAAGAAGGTTTTTATAAATGAATTTCATTTAGAACTATGCTAAAATGTTTGTCTGTATCTGTATATTTGAAAACAGCATGAAAAACTGCATAGGATGACGTATAGATCAAAAGTTTTTAAAAGAAAAAGATGTCAGTAAAAAATTTCCGTCGTTTTCGTTACTCTTCCAAATTTCTGAAAGTTTGAAACTTTTTCAAGATAGTTTTTTAATGATATGAGTATCTTAATCGATGACCATCGATATCAGATCAAAAAGACTGTTTATCAAGAAAAAAATGTTCACTGAAGTTTGTCATAGTTTAGTTAGTATTAAGTATTTACCTAGCAATATTTTATCTACAACGTCAAACGAATTGAACGTAATAAAATAGCCATCGTTCCGCTTATATATCAAATGAGTAATTTTTCCATAAAAATAAAAGTAATTTTTTACCATTGTTTCATCGAGTTGTTGGGTATTTGGAATATGCAGTGTATTTGAATCAAAACACCCTAGCTCATCAGGTGATCGATAACGTCGAATATTTAAATATTGTTTATGAATTTGATGTTGTGAATATTCTGACATAATTTCATCGATAACACTAATACGTTCAAATGTAATTAGAGCTAAATTGTTTTTATGACGAAGTTGAATTTGAACAATTTTATCATATTGCGAAAAATAATCAATCAAATCTTGATGACCAATAAAGGATGACAAATCGGTGACACAAATTGTACGATGACGTTGACGATGAAATTTTGACATATCTATCTCAAATTCAGACATTTTTTTTCTTTTTCAACACTAGGGACGAAATCTACAAAGAAAATAGAAACACAAAATGTACGATTGTAAAAAAACAACATGGGATTTTTATTTAATACTGTCGGTAAACTGTTTCAAATTTATTCACTTTTTTGTTTTAAAAGTTTGGTTACAGTATATACTAACGACAAAAAATTACGAGATCTCTAACTTTTCTCCCACTGATTCGTCGAAATACATGAACTTTGCCTTGAGTTACACAGTGAAGCAATACTGCCGTACAGTCCGTTGCAGAATGTTCTACGGTGACTGCCATCTGTGACTATCGACCCGTCTAAAAATAAACTGATAACTGTTTCAATTTTGTTTGTAGCTAAATTCATTTTATTTCAATTTGTAATTTATTTACAATAGATATTTCGATGCTACCGTATCATCGTCAGTACAAGATTTGAAAGTACAAGATTTGAATGAAAATTCAAAACAAACTAAACTAACACATATTTTGACTAGTTGAGGCAGAACGGAAAAAAGAGTAAAAAAAAAGGACCTCGTGTATGTTTAAAAATATCCTTAGAAAACTGTCAACGATATTCGTTTTTTTCTGATGGTATTTTGAAAATACCGCGTAATTTACCACAACTATGCGGAACGGTATTTTCTTTCTAACAGCGATATAGCGCACCATGTACCAGCATTTGACCGGCGGTATTTCGTCGGTATTCAAGACACGAACTAGGACTGGAAGTTAAAGTCAACGCGCTACAATCAGTGTAAACTCATACTGATATACTCACGACTTAAATTAGTTTTTACGCCAATAGTATCACTAGATTAAAATACGCTAGGAGCAAATCACTACAATCAACTCAAAAAGTGACGCAAATTACGTTGATTGTAGTGATTTGCTCCTAGCTCATCTTAACCCATCGCTATAGGCGTAATGCTGAGCTTATTATAACGGGTGAAGATAATCTTTCATTAAAAATCTCTTCCATTAAGCACCAGTGTCAACGTACATTACTTGATGTGATACTGGCAAAGAAATTTTAATGAAAGCTTAATCTTGACTTTTATCTCGATCGCGCACTTTTTCATTATTGAAGAATAAAAAGTCATTGGATGGAAGTTTCCAATCTCAACAGAAATCATTCATCTTGAAGATTTCGTTAACTGTTTCTTTAATCTCCATCTACTCAACTGCAATTACCGATATATTTCGCATTCTACATTATAGAGGACGCTCTAATCCTGAACATAACGGGTGATGCAAAAGTTCTGCATTAATTTTGTCTTTGATACAGCGTTGCAATGGTATATCAGAGAGATTTTATCCTTTTTTTGTTAGAAAGAGCAAAATGTCTAGTACAAAAATATATAAAAGTATTTGATCAGGAATGTTTCCCGAAGGCCACAAAAATCTTAGAACAAGAGGCATCGGGAAACTGTTCCGTAACCTTTTCGAATTTAGAAAAAACTTCGCTCAATAAGAAAGTTTATCTTTTTATTCGTTTTACTCCGAGTTTTATAATGTTAGGATTGTTGCATAAAACAGAAATTTTTTTCGTGTTTTATAACGGTCGAAATGAACGTTTTTATAACATCCTATTTTACCACCGATTTTTCATCACTGTCGATCGCAATCGAAAAAAGAGATTCTAGTCTTAGAGAGAAGTTGTTTGAAACTATATACTTTGCATGAAAAAGAAAGCTTATTGAGTCCTCTACCAAACGAAATTATTTGGAACAACTTCATATATATGGTGCCCAAAGGTCAAACAAATATATTTGAATACAAAAATTGTGACCGAAGTTGCGCAAGAGTTTCCTGATGCCTTTTGTTCTAAGATTTTTGTGACCTTCAGGAAACTTTCCCGATCAAATATTTTTATATATTTTTGTACTGGACATTTTGCTCTTTTAACAAAAAAAAGGATAAAATCTCTCTGATGTACCATTGCAACGCTGTAATGCAGAACTTTTGCACCACCCGTTAGTATACCAAATAGCATCTAAAAAAATCTAAATACTATCTCAAACCTCATTTGGTTCTTTTAAATAAGGAACGTTAATTCGATGGATTTCTTGCACGAAACGAGTCGTTTTTTAATATTTCATCATACCACTACTGTAGGGAGCTGTTTACAGCTAGTCGTCGTGAGCCACTTGCACGCATGAAGACGCAGAAACTGACTTGCGGTGCCCTGGTTGAAACTCCCGACAAAACTCCCCTAGGACTCCTGTCACGGGCTCAGGTGGAACTTTTAAGGGACTCCTGAGAACTAGAGAGTGTTAAAAGTCCGCGAGAGTCATGAGGAGTCCCTTAAAAGTTCCACCTGAGCCCTTACGGGATCCGATGACAGGAGTCCTAAGGGAGTTTCAACTAGGGTGCCTAACATAAAACAATCCTGCGAACGATATTTGGTCAAGATAATCTTTCTACAATTTTATCAGACGGGACAAAAGCTGAAAATGTTTTGTCAATCGTGAATGTAGGAAGAAAAATTATCGAATAGTTACCTTGGACTGCCGGACAATTGTATTAAATCTGCAGTCAAAATCGTGGATTTGACCAAGCAGCGATGTCCGTAATCGGATCACCGAGGAGTGACTAGTGTGCGAAAAATCTGAGTCACATCATTTAGAAGTCACAAAGAGATTTCTGCTATATGTAAACGATAATACATTTTACTAAGCATTTATAAAATGAAAGCTCTTCTTCCTTCAGTCCTACTGCATTACACAGAAATTTAAATCGATGCATACAATATCAGATAATAGCTAAAATAGGCTTTGAACCATGTAAGAATTTTCTCCTGACCTCTAATGATCACTGATCATCTTAACTTTTGAAGTTGAATCGTCTGTACGCATCGCTAACTAAACATTTGCCCATAAAAGTTCGTATTAAAACAAATATTAGACGAAGTGAGATGTTCTTCTGTAGAACAATCTTCTTTTGCAGTTATCTTCGATTAGAAATAGCTGAGAACGAATGGTCGACGCAAAGAAGAAAAGTATGTAAAAAGAATTCTGCTTCCTGATCAAACAAAAAAAATTATCCGAAATTCACTTAGTGAGCTCAACTAACTCCAAACTCTACGCACTTAAAACTATTGATATTCTATTTCTCAAAGCCAGTCTCAGAGCTTTCATCGTACTAATTCTTCAAATAAACTCACCTTTGATGTAGAGCCCTGCAGGTCACGTATAACCTGTCCTGGCAGGTTAGGACAGGTTTAGGTTACGCCTTCGCAGTTCAGGATAGGTTATAGGTTGCGAAAATTTTTACAGGTTACACTACCCGTAGCCTGTTTTCAACGTTTAAAAAAAATATTAAGCGTCATCTGTAAAGAGGAAGGAATAAGAACTCGAAAGATAGTTTTTATTAATCAAAAAAAATATTTAGTGCATCAGGAAGAGTATTGGAAACATGAAGACAGTCGTTGAATCCAGATGTTGTTGACGATATACTATTCATCAGAAATTTCAGAGAGATGTGATATTTTGTTGTTGTTTTTTGCTGCATAAATAAAGTAAATGAAAACAATTTACTTTATTAGAAAAAATTTTCGAACTTGGGCACTCAGTTTTTACAGTAATCTTTTCGCAGGACAGGACGAACAGGTTACGCAAAAAATATTGCAGGTTAGGATAAGTTACGAGGTATAAGGGTATGAAAGGTTGTAGGTTGCTAAAGTTTTTATAAGACATATTATAGGTTATGTTATGAAAAAGCTGTAACCTGCAGGGCTCTACTTTGATGTACTAAAAATAAAATATAAAGTTTAAAACCGCGAGACAAGTTAAACAATTCTGAAATTATATCGGTAGAGTATATTTACAGGAGCTGTGAACAAAATGAAAGACTATTAACTAAAAGTTCAGTCTCATTAAATGTCATGGCACACATCGCTAATACTTTAGAATACAACAGAATATTTTAGGATGCTGTTATAAAACAAATGATTAATACCAGTCTGATTGCAAATGTGAAACTTGTATTAATTAGAAATAAGCTGATGATTCGTCCATGCAATATCTTTTTTTTATTTAACATACACACCACACACATCGAATAAAAAATAGATGAAAAAATTTTTTTTATCGCCTCGAACTGTTTTTATCGATTACAAATACAAACAAATTTCCTAAAGAAAAAATGAGTATATACTATCCACAACTAACTATGAAAAAATTTGTCTAATTTTTCTCCACTTTCTAATTTTTTTTCCATTTCAATTAATTTGGTGACACTATCGAGTACATGTTGAATTATTTCCACCTAAGCAAAAAACAAAAATGACATTAAGACTTTTTCTGTTCTTTTTGGTAAAAAAGAACTGAGCTTTGACTATCAAATAATAATCGATGTCTGTCTAGCTGTCTATTTTTGACTAGTATGTATAGATTAGGTTCCTACCTCTGTTTTTCCAATTCTATCTTTGTTCGAGATATCAATACAATCATCGGATACTTTATCATCAAGACCGATTATCTCTTCCATATTTAAATTTAATTCTTTAATAATAGTTGGTAATCGAATATCTTTGGCTAAATTTGGTAATTTTAAATAGATATTATATTTTAATCCTGTGCCAATATTCACAGGACACGTCGTTAGAAAACCAAAGTGATCATCATGTGCAAATGCTAAATCGTTTGAATTCATATTGGTTTCTAACTAAAACAATAAAGCGATAACTTTACATTAATATATTAGAAAAGAAAAGATTAAACTTACTAAATTAAGACCGTCAAATAATGTTTTTATAACTATTTTCAAATCAGATATTGAATTATTTTTACTCCAACTTATTAATCTTAAATGATCTTTTTGATTGATCCACGCATAAAAATCTTTATCCTGATTAAAATATAATGAACGACCATCTGGCCAATCACGAGCAATTCCAGAACTTAACCATGACATTGACATTGGTTTAAATAGAAATATACCATCCTAGAATAATCACAATATTGTTGTGTAATTCTTTAGTGATAAATACACGTATATTATTCGTTGATTTTCTAATGTATATCAGAGAAAAACGATCTTTCTTTATCAGACCTACTTGTTTATATATTTGCTTACATTGACTAGTTTCTCTTGTAATCTTTCATCGAGAGTCAATAATCGATAATAACTTCCTGTATACTTTTTATCATATTCGTCATTTTGTATTAAATTTTGAAAACATTTTTCTAATTTTGATTCGATTATTCGACGTTCACCTCGTGTACAAAACGAAGGAAATGAAAAATTTTTTAAATTTCTTGTCAAACGAATACGACTAGATAGAATATATTTGTTCGAATTATCATTATCTAATGTAGGATATTTTAATTTTTCATAATCAAAATCATGATATTGTCTGGCACCACTTGCATGGTTATACCGTGCTTTTATGACCGGATCAAATAATTCACTATAAATCTAGAACAGAAAACAGTAAGAGATGGATAGATACAAAATAGTCGAAAAAAACAACAATAAACAACAGAAAGATGAACTTACTTTGTAGGATGCTTCGTCACCGGCAACTATTCCAAAGTACTGTCGACTAAGCATACCGGGATTATCGATGCCCACTTGTATGGCATCATCAATAGTAAAACCGGAGGGAGTTATACGATCTCGAAGTTTGGCATATAACTATAAATAGAAACAAAATACTAAATAAATTATACAAAAATTAAAGTAGACCATTTCTATTCTATCATGACTACAATAAAATCGTAGAAAAAAAACATTAATTGATATCTGAAACATTTTACATAATTCGATACATTTAGCTGGTATAAGAGAAAATAGCATTTTTTCAAGTACGTATATTGCTTTTGACTCATTAATTTAGTTTCACAGTCATTTCAATTCTTCATCAATACATAATTGTACATAAAATTCTTTATCTTTGTCATGGATTTTAAGAATACACCTATTCACGTACCTGTGGTGTCAAATATTTGGCCATTAGATTTGAATGTCTAATTAAATTTGGATATTCTGCTGTGGCCGAGTATCGTTTCAGTTGAAAACTATAACTATTCGCATAGTGGACACTTTGTCGAGTTTGCCATTGCCAATACAAAGTAGCACCGAGTGCTGCGGATGCAATGAATTTTAATTGTTTCGATGTGGAAGGAGATAGTTTCATAAAACGAATATAAGATTTCATATCTTCAATAAAGATGAGCAATAAATATGGAGGAGCAGACATTATATTCAGAAAATTTCCTTTTTCACCTTTCATTTGATACAGGCTGTTTAGATAAGAAGAGACGAGATTTTAACTTACAAAATGCTCGAGCAAGAAAGTACAGCAACTTATTTGAATAAATGATAGTTACGGACGAAAATCGAAGTGCAAACTAAAATTTATGTATATTCGTAGCAAATCGTGTTTTAGTTAAAGTTAAACTCTCTTGACAGTAGTCAAACACATCATCATTTATTCTTTTTTTAAATAAAAACTATACAAAAATGTATATATATCTGACACACATAATTTTTGAGAAAAAAACAAAAATAGACCTGTTCGTTACACTAAAGTAACTAGTAATAAAATGTACCAAAAGAAAAAAAACTATCGTCACTGAATAAAACACACAGAAAAAAAACACATCTGACGTGATTTGTAATAAATAAAAACGATTAACACTGTCTGGAAAACTAATCACTGTTCTTAAATTAAAATTTGTTTATGTAAATGTTTCACTTTTTTTCTACTTGATAAACCAACGCGAACAGAACACGGTGAAACATTGTCAATATCATAATATGGATGAGAACAAGAGGCTGTAAGAGAGAAATAATCAGTATTATACGGTATTAGGTGAAACAAGAATATCCTACCATTTGAAACTGTTTGGTCATTACGAGGCGTTGAAGACGTATCGTGAGATTGACCAAAGTACTCCTGTAACATATAAAACTCAGCATATTACTAGTTAGCTTTAGGCTGTGATATAATTACACGTGAAGGTGAAGTTAGAACATAACACACCAAGACAATTCTTGTACAGCTAACAAACCTGTAGAAACCTAAAAGAGTAAATTTATTCGGTTTTATTTGCTACCTGTTGAAGGATTGTCTTAGTGTTATGTTGTGACTGTACCTTTACGCATCTTCAGTATGATATCATAACGACTCGAGAAAGAACAACGCCACTAAAGTTAATACTACTGGAGTAGAAAACCATTCCTTTTTAGAATGAACAGACATTTAAACTGAGGGATGACGTTAATCTTAAGTGACCCCTACAGTTTCAATCTTTTTTTGCTTAAGTTAGACATACCCAATTGTTGTGATCTTTATTCTTTCGATTAAAAACATCTTTATAAATATATTTTCTTTTTGATAAATCAGGAAATAATTGTAAATTAAATAATCCATTTAATTCAGACGATGTTGTGATAGTTGAAGAAGCTTGTGAGGATGATGTCGAGGAACGACGTTGTTGTGACTGTTGCACGTTCTCACTTTTTTCTTGATTGGTCTGATCGTTTTCTTTCACAATGCTCTGTTGTTTTGTCTTTTGTAATTCACGTTTTTTTTGATGTTTTTCGAGGAAATTTTGGATTAATTTTTGAAGACGATTTCGTCGACGATGTTGATATTTTTTCGAATGCTTTTTTCTTTCATACTTTCTTTTTTCTTTTTCATCTTTATTTTCTTCATCATTATCAGCTGGTGTATTATCAACACAAATCTCAGCTTTATATTGTGATGATACTTTCCCACTACAATCGAAAACAAATGATCAAAGATGAACAAGTCCTTAACTAACTATACATCATACAGACCGTGAGATCCATTTCTCTTTCATTCATCTCTGCGAGTTAGAGAGAATGACAAGACTTTTCAGATTTTTCTATACAATCATGTCTGCATCTTCACAGGCCTCAAGTCTCTGATACATCATAAACAAAAAAAATTCGGCTGTATAGAGAATATCACTGTAAACCTGAACTTTTTTGCTTTTAATTAAAAACAAACCTGAACTGAATAACAGACGATGGTTGAAGTAACGATGTAAATAATACTTCTGATTGTCGATTCGGCATCGAATAACATTGTTCATTATTATAATCGACATAATTAAAAATACTAAACGGCTGAGTGGTTATACAATAGTTTGATATTTCATAATCTGATGGACCTTCGAACATTAAAACCGACAATCAAATCACCATTTTAAATAGAAAAAGATAAAACAGCAATACCTAAACAATCGAGAACCGCATTCTGTAATAAATCTTCATTTACCCCATTAATATTGGAGTTCAATACGAGGGATGGTGATGACGCTAGCGGCTGTTGTTTACCGATTTTTCCACACGGAATTGAGGCTATTAACGATGAAAATGCTAAAAAAAAGTACTAAAGGATAGAATTATTGCTCATGCATATTAAGAAAAGGATGGTACAGAGGACGGTTTAATAGCCTGCCTTAAGAAATTATTTAATACTGAGGTCATACTTGGTTTATGTTTAACTTCGATTTCAGTGTCATCTGCATGAACCAGAAACATGTCAGAAATTTCTCTATTTGATTCTTCTTTAATCTTCTTAATCAAAATAACCTCTTGACAAACACCTGTAAATAAACATAAAAACATTCGGATAAACATATGAACTAACGCGAGAAATGACAGCTTACCAAGTTCATCCATCACATATATTTCCTTATCAAGTAATTCTTCACATAGTTCGTCGTTATTCATCGTTAAAATCAATACTATCTGAAACATTACAAAGAAGTTTAAGACTAACCTACGGAAATCAGATGAACATTTGTTCTTTTAAAGATCTAATGATAGATGAACAGAGAAAACACTAATAGAAAAAAAAATACGGTCAATTCTGAAACAAATGATCCAGTACTCGACGAGACTATCTAAATACTATTTTCTTACGAGACCAAAATAAAACAGATTAACCTAGTAATAATTGTTATAAGAGAATTAGCATATGAAAATATACAAAAGCCTCTCTAATTTTTACCATTGTTTTAGTAGTTTAAAAACTAAGTTAGCTGTTTGATGAAAAGCTTCGCAGATCTCTAAGGTTTTTTCAATGGCAGATTGAGATTTTCATAAATATTCTTAAGTATTTCGGAATAAGCAAACTGAACAAGTTCCATCTCTTCTTTTAATTCGCGCAAGTTATTTATTGTAAACATGTTCATATGGTTAATCACAATAATTGTTGCAATCTCGCATACATCTCGATTAATTGAAGACTCAATGTGCAACGCAGAACATATTATATAGAGATGGTACTGCCAAATTTCTTTTCTACCACGCAACAGATATCTTTTACAGGAATATTCAGCGACAATCGCTTGATTGTTGAACTATGACAAAGTCTTTATTTACCATTGTATCTGTACTTTTATTTGCTCGTTTTTTCCCATTCAATTCATAGAATACTTGTTTCGACGTTTGTTTCAGAATGACTACTTAGCGTTACTAAATACGTGGTGTCATTCGGTATCACATTTTTCTCATTTTTAACATGTCGACTAAGTCCCTGTTATCCTTGTCAATCAATACATTTTTATCATGTTTCCGTTGATTATAACAATTTGCTTCTAGCGGTAGCTCTTGAAGTATCTTAACTCATCCAATCACCAAGTGGTACTTATTTATTTATCTGTCTTAGGCCTTGTCTACACTACAAAAGTTAAAGGAGCTTTAAGGAATTCTATTGGCTAAAAGTTAGTTTAAGCCAATAGAATTGCTTAAAGCTCCTTTAACTTTTGTAGTGTAGACAAGGCCTTATTGACTGACTTTTCAACGCAACTATAAATATCTATGATTGATTCATGCAAACTATAAGACAATAATGCGCCAATTTTCATCGAAACATCTCAAACTACGGTATACTAATTAATGAACTACTGTTGAAAGCAATTATCATCTGAATAAGATAAGTTACAATGAATATCAAGACTAAGATCTTAACAGTCCTCCATTGTGGCAACATTGCTTTTCCAAGGATTGTCCTCCTCACTATTTTGTTGTCGTCTGCCATAGCGAAAGTTTAGTCCAAACTGGCTGTGAGAGATGAGTCAGCACGAGTAGTACTCGAGTACGAAATTTATAATACTCAGCACAAAATACCTGGTACTTGCACATCTCTCCTTTCTGTGTTCCGTACGAAAAGTTGTATAGCATTTGTTAAATGCCATCACATTATTCACATCACACGAAACGTCACCATAAACAGTTGTACGAAAGGCGATCGAACTTACTGATATATAATGAGAATGATGAAAAGAAAGTGATTTAACTATAAATTAAATAAGCGCTGATCGAATGTCTTTGGACGTTTTTTGACATTGCCAACCCCTTTATTTACCCTTCGTGCCAACAGTAATATGTACCATATGAATCTTACCCAACAAATTGCACGATATCTACCCTTCTGTAAATTTTAATTATTGGAAATATTATATTTAACAAACTACATTATGCTGAGAAACGCCTTCATTGGTTCAAAACCTGAGTCCTAAAAATGATAGTTTCTGCTAATGAGGGAACCTCAAGTGATTCATCGATTTTTTTCAGAATATACTAATTATTACAGATAATTTTTCATGTTGATCATAAATTTGATTTGCGTTTATCTCTATTGTTTCTTCTGCAATAAATCGATCTCTATAGAAGGACTTTCAACTGTGAACATGCTTAGCACATTGAGTTATCCCTGCATCTAAAAAGTGGAACCTTCTCATTTAATTATTTATTCTCGGTAGCATCGATTTTGAGTGGAGCACACTGCTGAATAACCACGAGTATCTACTTTTAGAATCTTTACGTTCTTCTATTCTAGAGCTTTTTTTTTCATGACTTTTGAACGAATTTTCCAGAGAATGTGGAAAAAAATCTTAAAATACTGCTGTTCTCCTCAGAAACTCCATCAACTGAATTTTCTGACAAACATAGATTTATACAGTAGGTTGTTCCTATAAAAATTAGACATCACAAAACTCTTTGTGGCCTTAACTCTAAAAAAAATGCGACTTATGATCAAATTAAGTCGCTTTAATGTGCCTTATTCTGTGAAAATAAGACATTAATGCGACTTAATTTGATCATAAGTCGCATTTTTTTTAGAGTGTTGTACTAGAGACCTAGAAGCATTCTTCTATGGATCTTAAGAATTTAACAATCAATAAACACACTCAAAATACGTTTTTCATGTGTGACTATTCGTATCTCTCAAAACTCTCTATCCAGTAGGATGTCATAGGGTTCGCAACAGTTTTACGATGAGGATAACACGTTCGGCTATAACGTACAAGAGCTAGATTTTTGAATATCAGCTCGATTTACGAAACGTCGTCTGAGTGAAGTGATAGTAACTAGAATGCGACTAAATCACCTAATTCGCCACCGGAGTGTGAGTGCGTTATCGTTTCTGCTCTTTTTGTTTGTAGTATAGTATTAAAGGAGAACATGTTACAATGTGAGGAACATCTCACTTTGTAGCCGAAAGTGTACTCTTCAAAATCCACTCTATGATCAGTTCGATTCACTTAATCTTTTTTGTCCTACAGTCGAAATGCTAATATCAGCAAGAAAAAGCAGATTTTAATTTTAAGCTTACTGTATTTTAATCATATTGCATAGAAGATTGAGTAAATTGAACTGATCATACACTGTAAGGTTGGAAATTATTTATGGAAAATGCTAGGCGAATTTCAAAGAGTACATATGGGAATTCCGTGGGGATTTTCCAGTTTATAGAAAATCGAATTTCCAACAATCTAGAAAATCGCCGTTGAA
>CAJNOQ010005361.1:0-15476 GCA_905250885.1 Didymodactylos carnosus | reverse complement strand
ACGCGTTATTCTAAACTTCTGAATGACAAAAAACGCGTTTAAACGGCTCTTTTAACGATCGTTCGCTAACGCGTTCGGAAAAAACGCGTTTTTCGTGTCGTTTCTAACGATTTTTTTTCGCCTGGGTCCAGTCAGCCGTTTAGTAGTAGATGTATATATTAATTCTTTTACTGCAGTATTCTTCTCCCAGTATACATATTTTCTCATGCTTTACTGTTTTTTCTCTCGTCACTTTGAACGCACGTTTGAGCGCATTGTCCATGAGCGTATAATGAAATAGTGTGAACGGAAAGGAATATATATTGATGAACAATCGGGCTTTACCTCGGGTAGGAGATTACAAACAAAAATCCTATCACTATGTGAAGATTTAAGACTTACAACTGCTGCCTGTAATCGGCCAGCATTAGTTACCTTTGTCGACTTTTTATCTGCGTTTGACAAACTTTGGTATCCGGCCTTAATAAAATATTTATATGAGCTTGACATGCCACGTGATCTACTTAGATGGATCTATGGATGGCTTCAAGATCGATCTCTATTCACTATGGTCATATAATGTTTCGTGTTGTAAGAATGTATGCAGAGGCTCCGCAAGGCTCAGTTCTTGCAGCAACATTATTTCGTCTTCATCTTCATTTTTGGCCACAATGCTTCTTTCAAGCAATATCACACCTTTTTGCAGATGATTTAGCTATGGTTTTAACTGAATCCCTCGAGAAGCGTTTTTCACACAATATCGAAGATCCTGAAAAACGGGCTCAAACTGTGTTAAAAGCATTAGAGAAATTCTCAGACGATAATATTCTACCTGTAAATGTCCCCAAAACGAAAGCGCTCCTTGTTCACAGCGTCGTAGCTCCCAAGAAACCTTAACTCACATATAAAGGAATTCTGACTGGTTTTTGTAAATTTTTTTAAGTATTTAGGCGTTGAAATTCGAACTAAAATGGGTTGGAATGAATATATTTTAGGAAGATTAAGAAAAATACGTAAAATTTACAATGCACTAAGTATAAAATTCCGTTCCATACCAAAGTCACACGTATCTATGAGAAGAAAACTTCTTTTTGCATATGCACTACCCCACTTGTGTTTACTCTTTCCAATTTTTTTCTATTTCACTGAGAAGCAAAAAATATCATAGGGCTTAGACTCATATACAGATTGCGGAACTGGGACGATCTTACGACAATAATATTATCTAGAGAACTGACACTTAGAGGTCAGGTTAACGTTAAGATTATTTAAGCATCTCTCTGAGTCTCCTGAGACACTTGTCTATCAACAAACCTAGACTGCGTATCAGATTGCTACCCAGCCAACGAGAGAATGGGATAGAGCGAGTGGTTTCCGCAAAAACAGTAGATTTCCTCGAAGACTTGCTGAGAGAGCACATCATACAAATATAGACGTTCTTAACTTCATAAACATTCAAAAACAGCAATATAGCTTTTATAAAAAGACATCAACACCAGTTCAATCTTTTGTATACAAATACTTTAATTTCCCACCTTAAATATACTTTTTTTTTGTTTGTATTTGATTAACAATAGAATTTTTTAATTTCTGCTTAGTTTACATTTTTCAACTTCTTGATGTATACATGATTTAAGATAAAATTGAAATTCTTATTGCTTAATCCTGTCTTTAATCCTTCCACCCATCTTTTTTATCGTGTTATGTGTATTTTATATGAATCTTTTTTTGTTAACCTTTTTCAAGGAACAATAAACTATCTCAATGTTAAAAAAAAAGGAATATATATTACTATAATTAATTAGCACACTTAATGTGTTCTTTGATGTGTTATATATAAGAGCTAATAAAAAGTAATCTATAGGAAAAAATAATAAAATGCAGAAGAAAAGATAGATTTTATATATTTTCTGTCTTATACAACATCACAGACGAGCGCTTTACATTATTCTACGAGCGCTCTGAATAATTCGTTTGCTGTAATACAACTGCTCTTCATTGTAAAAGACAATTACAACATCTAGAACAGTGAGGTCAGGAAAAAACGCTCCCCGGCCTCTTTATAAAGTGTTTGATATAGTTAACGTTGGATTTAGAGTCGCAATTAAATGCCTGTTTCTTGGCTGTAATTGATATCGGAAACAGACATTTGATTGTGTATCAACAAATGTGAAACAACTGTTTCAGTCAGGCGACTGTCAACAAACTACTAAA
The DNA here is from genome assembly GCA_905250885.1 of Didymodactylos carnosus. Lineage (NCBI taxonomy): Eukaryota > Metazoa > Rotifera > Eurotatoria > Philodinida > Philodinidae > Didymodactylos > Didymodactylos carnosus. The sequence goes on along the minus strand of CAJNOQ010005361.1, from coordinate 13,283 downwards.
AGTCATTTTTCAGAGCGTCAAGAGAAAAGTGCAAAAACTGGTGTTTTAATACTAACTATTTCATATACTCTTTGATTTTGTTGTTAACAATGGTATATAAACATTGATTGGATATATTAGAACACGTTCTCCTTTTGGATCGTAAAAATCATCAAGATGTGAGCTGCTTGTTTTGAATAAGCAGTTACTGGTTCTGAGACACTGTAACCGGAAGAACCAAAACATTTAAAAATGGCGGTTTATTGTTTTCTTAGAATTTCAAGCAAAAGAATAAACTAGGCTGTAAAAATATGTGGAAAGTGACAAACATTTGCAGTGAAAAGCCGGTCATCTTAAAATGGTTTTTTTTTCAACAGGTTTTCGTCGATTCAAAACGTCTGCTTTTAGGCAGGAATATGGTCCTACTTAAAATGCCTAAAACGATGAAAAAATTGTGTTAAATAGCAAAAGAAGTTTTATTTTACCATTACTTATGATGTATCGGAAAACATTTTCTGTACTCTTAATGTAACCATTTTGAACGTCCTGGGTATATTTTACATTATCTTTGTTTCTATACATTTGAAATTTATGTTTTTTAGACAATTATTTGCACTGCAATTTACATGCTTTGGAAATTTTAAGCCTTTCAAGCTTAATAGAAATCTCGAAGGGGGTGTTAGTGCACAAAAACAGTTGCTCAGAAAATTCATTTTTTCTAACTCCAGTATAAAAAAGTCGGAATTCTGTCCCTCATTCTCAATTTTATCCCTCAAAACTCCTTCTTTTATGCAATGAAAATACCATATTCGGAGTCAGTTTTCGCCGCTGAATAAGGAACAAAACGTTTCAGAGTTTTACAACGAACTGTAGAAAAAGTATTCAAATTTTGCGTAGAGGGACAGCTTTTCGAAATTTAGCGCTCTTCCTGTGTTTTAATTTCTCTCGGTGAAACTGGCTCTGGGAAGGTTAAAAAGGTGATATTGTTGTTGAGCTCAATCGAATGATGTATAAATGAGCCCAAAATACAATCGTGTGGAAACTTCAAATTAATGGCGCCTTACATTATCTCCCGATCAAAGTTTGACTAGTTTAAACACGTCAAATTGGATGCTCATAAATGAGCATGCCATGTTGGAAAATGTAGTCGAATTTACGTATATTTTTAGATTTTCAGTACATTTAATATAAGACGCAGCGTCAGTTATTTCTTGAAATTATTTTAAGAGAAGGATGCCTAAACCGAAAACAACAACACAAACGAAACTAAAAGAATTAGTTAATAGCACAACACAAATAAATGAATTTGGTAAAAAAATGTTACAAAATAAGCCTAAAATTTATATGGATCAGTCACATGAAGCTGCACAAATATGTTGCCAACATGCGGGTAGAAAAAGAATTAAATTATGTGACGTTACATGTGAATTGAAAGTTCGCGATGAAGGTAAATTTACTTACTTACAGTATCTAAAATATGCAGGCAGAATTGACTCAAACGTTCAGTGCGTTCAACAATTGACGAATCAGATGCAATCCGTTAGATGTCTAAAAACGAAATCCTGTAAAGCCTTTAGGGTGTCACGCAGATCCCTGATTTTCAGTGCTTCATTGTCTGTTTCAAAACAATTTATTTTCTCAGAAACGGAAGAATACTTTTCAAACTAATACATAACTTTTTTCGTGCTATTATGGTGAGTGTAACGATATAAAAAAAAATAAGCCGCTTTTCAGGCTTTAAGAAATATGAGTTTTTCAAATTTTCGACCTTAAAAGCTTTTTTGGAAGGTTAAAGCATACATATTCTAATACAGCTCAGCAAGCTCTATTCAACCGTATACAGGTATCACAATAAAAACGTTTTCCTCGACCGTTGAATTAGCGACACTTTAAATAATTAACGTGCCGCGAAGTTCTTCAGAAATGATATATATCATTTCTATAGAACTTCGCGACGAAAAAATAGTATTTTCAACATTTACAATTTATGAGGACTCTTTTTTAGATTAATAGCGATCATAATTAAATTTAAATTTATTCGATCAAAACTGACGTTTTTGACACTATATAGATTTATTTTCAACGGAAAATATATAACACTGTTGTACTTTACACATGAGGAAAAAAGCTTTTCCTTAATACCATGGATACAGGTATTGGATGCGAAGGTGAGAGTAACCTTCAGTTCCTTTGCTGACATACTCATCGTTATATATATATTAGCAAATGGTATAAGTAGCTGGGTATTCGCATTGGTACTCGTACCGACAAGAAACAAAAAAAATTGCTTACTAAAGTGCCTTTTGTTCAGAATAGTACTAGAGTATTTAAAACTGCGCTACCAAAATTTACCAGTCAAATTCGACCAGATACTAAATTAACAATTACTGAAAGGCCCCTAGTATCAGTTCAAAATTTACCTAATTTTAAGAATAAAATATCAAAGTATCTAAAGTTTGATGTTATTTATGATGTTAAGTCTAAGGACTGTGGTTCACAATAAATGGGCAAAACTGAGACAAGCATGGAGACGACTCTTCGAACATGGATTACCGAAGGATACTTATGGTTCTCAATTATCTCAGTCACTATCTAATATGGATTTATCTTCTTTATCCTCTATAGCAACACAATCAGTGAAAACCGCTCAAGCAGCTAAAGCCAAAGCTGCTTATTACATACAGTTTTACTACAACAATTAATAAAACTATATAAATTCAAGACTGCAGACTTTTTGTTAAAAAGAGGGAATTCATGTTAACTTCTCTCGCATTCCATAAAATCTTTATTCAATTGTGTTAACAAACTCAAGAAGTTCATCCTGTGTTTCTCCATTTGAAGGGTATGGTATTGATATTGATTTACCGAAACCAGACTTCACTTTAGAACCACTACTTGAATTTGATTGGGAAAGTATGTTAAAGAATTTATTTACAACATGCGTTCAAACTTGAATTTTCTTTCTATTTAGTAAACCCATGCGTTTTTAAAAATGATTGCAGCATGTCTTTCTACAAAGATCCAGGCTATTTTGGTAAGGACGTCGTGTTTCGACAGCAAAGTTCGTAATTATTAATGCACTTTTTTCACTTTTGTGATTTAAGCTGATTTTGTTGATAATGGTAAGTACTGCTTTCCCTGTGAAATTTCTTCGATCTTTTCAATTTTGACTTCCATCTGCTTGTCTGTTTAAAGAAGTTCAAGGTCTCACTCATACTGTTGGCACCATTTGTGATTTCACAATGCACCCAAGCCCTGTTTCAACAAGTATACATAATTTACAAATAATAATCGGTTACATAAAACCTAACAATCTTTTTCAGTTGAGACACTTAATATAGTTAATGGTAATTTCTCTGATGTGGATGGTTTTAATGATGATTGGGACAATAATATCAATTACGATTTACCTAGGAAGTTGATATTTCACATCAATGTCTATGCTGTACTTATTACGTCATTCTAAGAACTGTTTCTCTTTATGCCTGTAGATATTGATGACGATCAAACTCATCGTGAAAGTCGTTCAAATTATCAGCCAGTACTAACTGGTATGTTTGAACAACAGAGACGCTTCTACATTTCAGTTCCATACAATGCCGAACTTGTTTTCATTTATTCTAATTGATGATATCGGTAGTGACCACGAAGACGCTACAGGTTTGGGCAACGGAAAAAATAATGTGGTACTTCCTTCACCGCTAGTTGTTCGTGTGAGTGTTAACGACTTATTATAACTCTTCAATAGTTAAACTAATGAATTATTTTTAAAAAGTTGATGTGAGTCTTGAAGTTCAATACATTTTTAAACTTTATTCAATGTGTCACTCTTATGGACAGTAACTGGGAATATGAAACGACACGATGCAGTTATGGATACTGCTTTCTACATTGGTGTTAAAAGCAATACCGTCAGTTTAAACTTTTAAGAGAGGGTCTGTCAGAAAACAAACCTGCAAAGACAATAGTAGCCAGAGCTAAACAATTTTCATTTCTTTGTTCCAAATAATAAATTCTATTATTTACCAGAAGTGTCACTTATGGAAAGCTCGAATAAACTAACAAAGTGATTTTTCAATTAAATCTACAATGATATTTGTAGCACTTAATAATCTTTAAATTACTATCTTTTGCTTTACCTTTAAATTACTCTGCTTCGTGTACTGACCAAGACTGTAAATCAGAGAAAACAAATATTCGATGGTTATGGACTGATAGACGAAGGGAATAACGTAAGAAAAATATTCAGCTGATCTATAATTGAATGCCATAAAATTTGGACTAAAACTATCATATACATTGTGTTCAGTTATTTATTGTAATTAACCACAAATAGACATTTAGAAAAATAACAGAAAATATACTGAGCAAGAGGTAGAGAAACCGTCGTCTACCTCAGTCAGTTCATTCTATCTATAAACAGACTGTTGAGAAAGGCTATTTATTCCACTGCTACTTACAGTGAGTAGTAATCATTTTCTGAAAATAATTTAGTCAACCACTCTAATATTAATTTTCTGTATGGCTCAGAAACTATGTCAGAAAACGTCACGGACAATTCGAGAGGTAATTCATAGATATTAGTCATGTTTGATATGAACATAATAATTTTAGTGTATGACTTTAGCCACAAGCTAAATAGCAGAGCTAAAATCTAAACTGTCAAGCGACGCAAAGAGGCGCCTCTGCAAAGGAACAGTCGATTTTCTCGTCATTACACGTATCATAACTACTGTGTTCTTTTTGTAGAAAAAAATAAATGGTCGTCTACCAAACGCCATTTGTGAGGACAAAATCCAAGAGGCTGAAAACGACTATCGGCAACTAATAACACCATTAGAGAAACAATTAGCGGATTCTAAACAGCAATTTCAGCGGCAAATGGATCAATTTAAGCTGCAAATGGATCAACTTAAGCTGCAAATGAATCAGCTTACGGAGCAGTTCCAAGTTCACGTTGACCCGATCGAAAAAGAAATAAAAAAGATTCAACGTCAGCATCGATTAAAAGTGAAAAAAATAAAACAAGATAGAAGAAAACATCGTCAAGATTAAGGTAAAAATCATGAGTGAGGTTGATACTTACTTTCTGTGAAAAAATTGTTACTGATAGAATGCACTTTATTACGTAAAAGGCAATGAATGTTATCGGGAAAGCAAGAGCACGGTGTAAATGTATCCCAAAGATTCCACTTTTGTTCGTAAAGATCATAAAGCATGCCCTCTACGGTTCAAAGTCTGCTGGAATAACTACTAAACCTGACTTGCTTGTTTGATTAAAGTATCGAATAGACAGTTTATCTGATTTTAATGAATGTTTAGGCGATCGTGCTTCAATTTCTGGCCCCATTTTGTGTTCGTCTCTTCGACGAGAAACAACTTCGTTGTTTTTGGCTTTGAAATTCGAGTGATTCAATTTCCTTTGTTCAAGTTCTTTTTTTATCTTTTTTATTTACAAATTGTATTTGTATAATTCAATAGTTTTTTGACTGAATGTGTTTTTGCTTTAATATTACAATGAATAAAGTTATTAATTAATAACAATCAAGTGATTAGAAGAATTTAATCAGCGGAAACTGTGCCCACTTTCAACTCTGTTTTAATATAATTTGAAAATGAGTTAAGGAACCAGAATACATGATCCGTTTATAAAAAGAATGATCCTCGGCATTTTTTGAATAACGTTTTAACATAAAGAACTAGAACAATGTGGTCGTCTCTATTGGATAGAGGAGTTGATGGGAACTGAAACTATCGAAAAATCAGATCTCCAGGTGAGGTTTAGTGTAGTAACGTTTCCAAAACAAACTTCGAAAGCTGGTCGCTTTTAGGCCAAAAACACTTTTAATTTCAAAATGTTGACTATATACACTGCACTGTACGGATGAACGCACGACCCGATCGACCATCTGCCTATAAGACGAAACCATGAAACAAAAATCAACATACACTTTTTACATTCTCATTAATAGTCTACGATTGAAACTGAAAACTTTTTAAGCCTCTTAGACCTCGTATTGACAGTTATAAAACTTTTAGAACAAGCTGATGCAGAAAAACAGCGTCAGCTTCAGTATTTTCACGTTTTTAAAATCATATGAAATCCAGCACCGTCTGCTGGAGGACATTACACTATCGAATGATGTATTTGCTAATAATAATGTCTTTAAACAATTTTAGAGACATGAAAGTTTGAAGGCTCTTTGTTGCGTTCATACCTTGAGATTGTAATGTAAAAAATTCTTGAAGGCAAATCGACGCTAGTTCTGGATTCTACTCAAAAGCATCTTTTTCATTCCAGCGATTTCACTGCTATGAAAAATTTCAATTTGCACTGGTGAAATAGAAACAAGTTTGCCCGCATAGATGAAATGTATTTGTAAAGTATCTATGTGGTCCAACCTATAACTTTGCTACATTGCAGCTAAAAAAGAAACCACGAACAATAATCAGTTTTCAGTACTAGAGTATCGTGTATGACTTAGGGAGAATTACAAAAAATATATTCCGGTTGGTCGATCGTTATTCCTTCTTCAAATTTCACTTCTGCAGTAAAATACTGCAACGTTCGGTTCTGTCTACTGTCTGTACAAGGATTGTCATTGTGTGATAAATCTTTGACTCATAAATTGATGAATTCTCTAGCCCAAGTAAAAACTATCTATTAGTTTTATAATAACTTTTATATAAATGCATATACGAACTTCCTTTTCTTTTCTAATCAATTTGATTATTTCTTTAAAGATTCTTCTTTTTATATTGATCGCTATGTTTCATAAGATTAATCTTTTATAATTCTATCGAAAACACATTTTTTTCTGATAACGAAGCCTTGAATAACGAAAATCAAAACAACGAATTACTAGAAAACATGAGTTTTCTCCTGAATACTAGCAAGAACTTATCTCACATTCGAATGATATTAATATTCTGCCTTTTAAACATGTGAATATAAATAAAATAAAGATCGATATATAACACTCTAACAAATCTAGAAGTCTTAAAGCCTCAGAAATCTAAACGTCTAAAATTACAAAAAAGTCTAAAAGTCTAAGACAACTAAAATTCTAACCAATTTAAACGTCTAAAACTTTAAAAAGTCTAAAAGTCTAAGCAATCGAATAGTCTGAAAAGTCTTAGAAAAAGTCTATAAGTCTGAAACTCTAAGAAATCTAAAAGTCCGAAAGGTCTAAAAGTCAGAGAAAAAGTCTGAAAAATCAGTCAAAGAAAACGTATAAGAAGTCTGAATGTCTACGAAAGCTAAAGCCTGAAAAGTCTACAAGTGTTAGGAAAAGCCTAAAAGCCTCAGAGATCTAAAAGTCTAAAATTTCAGAAAAGCCTAAAAGTCTAAGGCAACTAAAATTGTAACAAATCTAAACGTCTAAAAGTCTAAGAAAAAGTCTAACGTTCTGATACTCTAAGAAATCTAAAAGTCTAACACTCTAAGAGATCTAAAAGTCACAGAAAATGTCCGAAAAGTCTAAAAGTCTGGGAAATCTAAAAGTCTAAAAGTGTGAGAAATCTAAAAGCCTGAAAAGTCTAAGAATCTAAACGTCTAAGAAATTTAAACGTCTGAAGGTCAAAAAGCCTGAAAAGTCTACAAGTCTTAGAAAAAGCCTAAAAGCCTCATAAATCTAAAACTCTAAAAAGTCTAAAAGTCTAAGCAATCGAATAGTCTGAAAAGTTCAAAGTCTTAGAAAAAGCCTAACAGTCTGATACTCTAAGAAATCTAAAAGTCTAACACTACAACTGCTCTTCATTGTAAAAGACAATTACAACATCTAGAACAGTGAGGTCAGGAAAAAACGCTCCCCGGCCTCTTTATAAAGTGTTTGATATAGTTAACGTTGGATTTAGAGTCGCAATTAAATGCCTGTTTCTTGGCTGTAATTGATATCGGAAACAGACATTTGATTGTGTATCAACAAATGTGAAACAACTGTTGAAGGCGACTGTCAACAAACTACTAAAAGTCATTTTTCAGAGCGTCAAGAGAAAAGTCTTCTAAACTTGTACTGATGCTAAAAGTGATAAATCTTTACCACCAGCACTTGAAAGTAATTTACCGACATAATTTGGTGGACAACATCGATTTGTTTGACAAAGATACCATCCGCCAGTTGGACAACAATACTCAGATGAAACACACACTTGACCATTAGGACAACATTTAGTGGCATAATTTGAACACACACCATAACCTGATGGACATGCAGCACTTGTTAAATCAATAGAAATTAATAATAAAACCACCATTGCAGATGACAATAAAAGTATGGATTGTTTTGCCATTGTTAGTGTTGAAATATTCGGAACTGTATTGGGTTGTTGTGTTGAAGAATGAATGGATTGTGTTGTATATCAAATTTCAACCTAAACCTCTCTTTATATACAAAAATTACTTTCATTAGAAAGCGGAACTATTACTGTAACTTCAAATGTCTCTACATTCTACAACCACTGGGCCAGAAATACAGAATTCATTCATATGATGAAGTTTAATTTTTCTAAGAAAAAGTGCGCATGTATAGGTAACCATGCATGACCATGTTTATCTTAAGACAAAGAGAACGAATGAAAAAAATGAATTATTTTCAACATGAATGATTTGTAAAATACAGATTTCTTTTCTCAGAAAAATGAAACGGTGTCATATGAGTGAAAGTCAGAATTAGTAAAAGATCATTACGTATTTCGTGAAACTATTATGTCGTCATATGACGACGTTTAATTTTTCTGTAGTACCTTTGTAGTATTTCTTCTCCACATTTTCGAATGAAAAAAATGACGCATGAAAAAATAATCTACGGCTACTGACGAGAGGACGTTTCAGGTGTGCAATTGCTTTTTTGCTGCAACCAGTTTTGTATGCGTAACTCACGATGCTGAGAGCGAATCTGATATCTTTTCCGGCAGTTAGGCTTGTCCAGAGTGGGTGTCTGGAATCTGAATCTCCAGAAGTACAATACTATAGTTCGAATCAAGAGATTCCTGCTTGTAGAGCATATCTAACCACAGACAGTATGTCCACAAAGAATAGGTGTTTTAAACAAATGTTTAAAACTCACTTGCGCATTTTCACAAAGTTGCGGAATTTTTATTTCGTAACATTGTTGAGTATATATAAGTGCATGTGAAAGTTCAGATATCCAACTCTACTCTTACTGTAATATCTCTGTTACCACACACCCTAGTAAAATCCCTATGAGTTTCCTAACAGGATCCAAGACATATCCTACCAATATCCTACTAGGGTTTCGCGTTCATTTCCTAGGGTCCTAACAAAATCCTACAGAATCCTAATGAAATCAGGTATACCCGAAAGCCATAGGATTTTCTAAGATTCTCTTACGATCCTAAACAAACTTAAGCGAAATCCTGGTAGGATCATAGCATTTTAGGCTCCGGCTAGGAAGTTATTGGGTGGAACCGAATATGATCCTGTAAGATCCTAGTAGGAAACAGACAGGAGGGGCGTAGGATTTTGTCTAGGGTATATTCTTGATAATGACAAGTGTATGGTGGAAACGTCGAAATAAATAAAAGTTCTTAATAAAATGCGATTCACGTAGCTGTTGTATTAATATCTGCAATTCGAAATTGTTTGATCCGATAAGAGATCTAGATATTTTAATGCTACCTCTTTTAATTTCGATTCTGGAGCTGAGATATTTAAAGAATACTGAAAAATTCAAAAGTTTCGAAACTTCGAAAATCAATAACTAATTCTCGAAATTAAAACAAGTGCCGCTAAAATCGATGCAGGTTTGTCTCCTCTTTCAAATGAGGTCAACTGGAAATTCTACCTCAAAAGCTGTGAGAGCAGATCGAAAAATGCTGAGAAAAAGACTTTTTAATGAATTATATTATTTGTTTTATCATTACTTTATCATTAGTTTCCATTTGTTGATCATAATTGATTACACACACCTTAAACCGGAGAAAAAAACTATGCTAACCATGTAGAGATTAGACGATCATAAATGGATCGATCCTCGCTTTTTCCCCTTGCCGCCATGACTTTCTGGCTTTCCCTTCGGACAGTCATAGTGGCAAGGAAATATATGATCAGGTTTTGTTTTCGCCATCGATAGAGTTTCTTCCAACTGTTGAAAGAAAGAAATCCATAGATCATGCATAGCAGAAATGTTGAAACTGGAAAGTATTGGTAGCAACAGCCAAAGACGTAACGGGATGGTAGAATAAAATGAACAGTCTAAACGGCTAACAATACTCTCAAAGTCTAACAAGAGACTAAAAGTCTAAGAAAAGTGTAACAAAAGTCTCAAGGTCTAGCATGAGACAAAAAGTCTGAGAAAAGTCTAATAGTCTAACAACTTTATTTATTGTTAATATCATTCTCTTCTACTCTATTGTCAACGATAACATGTGTTATATCGACTGACGTTTTTGTGCAATGGATTAGTCTGATTGAAAAGTAAGAGAAAGAAACTGTTTCGAAACTCGCTTTTAACTTCTACTGCGATTTGTCGCTTTTGTTCGACTTTTAGACTTTTCATTTTATATTTGAGTTCGACTTTTAGACTTGATGATAGTGTGAAGTATCATCATCAAGTCAAAGAATGTCAATATTATTGATGCTAAATTAGAAGCGTATGTTTTATCATTCCAACGTTAGTTGATCGATTAGAGAAAATTTAATCTTTATGATCTAATTACTAAAGAGTATTAAAACGTCTAGTTCTGTCCTCTGTTTGCGATTTGCTTCCATCTTGAGTTTGGCTTGTCGTCAGACTGAACTGTTACTATTTTCCCATTTCTACGGTCAGTTACAACCGTTGTACCAGTCGCTGATTTATGTCGGATATAAGTTTTGCCATCGGAATCAGAAAATTCTCTTCCGGTACGGTAAGCTTCAATGATTTCATCGGCTTTTAAACGTCCAGAACCAACTCTTGTACGAATAGCCTGTTCCGCATGACGATCTCGAGCCACGAGTTGGATGCCACTTTTAAGAATTTTCTTTAAACCAGCCATACCACGGGCTACTATTTCTGACGTAGGCGTTGTTCTGTTCTCAGAAAAAGCTTTTTCTCAAAGTACGAAGATATTTCGTGCAGATGCACTCTGATTAAAATTCTTTGAGAGCTAAAACTTTCAGACATAATAGAGAAACGTTATGCAAAAGCCATCCGGGGTCATATCTCCATCACGAACCGAAAGAGAAGCTTATGCAGCATCTTTTTGCAAACCCAAAGTTTTTTGGATAGCTTTTTAAAAATGGGCTTTTAAACGGATCTTTGAAAAATTTCTGCATAAGTCGAAAATTTAAAATAGCGGACTATTGGTATTTTTTCAGCAGAAGATAGAAAAGTGTTTTCTTCAAAACGAGATCTAAGCGAGATCTTGAAAATCAGTGATTTAGCCGGAATTCAGGTTATTTTTCGAAGTCTTTTCTTATAGTTTCAGTCATCTTGGATTAAAAATAGCCGAATCGTCGGAGGGTCCAAGCGTCATCGTCAAAACTTATCCTTAGAACTTCCTTCAATTCTGTGAAATAAAACAAACATTGCCACGAGATTCAGAACGGGTCGATAGCCTCTGCTTCATGTATTTTTGTGACCCCAAACCTAAAGAAGTGGAAGTCCTGGAACTGCCAGAAAAATCTGTATTCCAGCCAAATCACTGATCTTCAAGATATCGCGTGTACACTAAAGCTTTAGTTGCTCATTGCGTTCACAACGCAATGAGCAACGTTGCTCTTGCGTGTACACTAAAGCTTTAGCGCAGAAGTAAACAACGAAACGTTTCTTTTCTCTCGTTTATAAAAATACACATTTTGTGCCATCCTTGATTGTTTAAGATGCATAATGTTGATGCTGAAATGCACTGGGAAAGGAGATTATTTTAGTCACCAAATAAAACTAAGTTGAAAACTTTTATTTTTTCTAAGAACGAACACTAAGCTGGACAACTAAGTATGAATAAACATATGAATCTCAAAATTATTTCTTGTAAGGGGCAGATGAGAAACTGGTAACTGTTTTACAACGGCTATATTTTGTTTATTAAAATGAATCAACGTTTCGAGTTCACTAGAACTCATTATCAAGAGTAACGCGTGATTCTGAATATGATATTTTTATTCCACACAACGTGAGTGCTGATGAACAAAACTGAAAACGAAAACTTTTAACAATGATAAATGATATACAATGTAAAATAATAAAACGAAGAATTATCAACACCGTTTTATTTTTATTTTTAAACATAATTTGATGTTTCGTTAACTGCTGTTAACTTCTTCAGAAACATAGACAAGCTAAATAGTGAGACATTGGCGAAAGTCAGGTGCACCTTCGAAAATTGGCGAAATTCTCGTTTGCCGAAAGTCATATTGGCGTACTTCCCGATTCCTGACCGGTCCACGTAACGGTCCACCTCCCTGATTAAATTTTTGAAAAAATGTTTTCATCGTAGAACTGATATGAGTACATCACGAGATGCAGTTTTCTACGCTGATTACGAATATGACATTTTTAAAACATAAAAATAAAGATTTGATTGAAAGAATGTTAAAAGTCATACCATTCGATAGAGAATTAAATTCTCTACAAAATGCCCGATTTTGTTTGGAGTTCAGACACTCATAACGAATTTTATACTTACAAAATAATATTTTTACGAAATGTCATTGACACCTGCCAAGTGCATCGATGTCTTATGTTTAACGTTACGAAAAACGTAAGTCGGTCACGTTTTGTTGCAGCTGTAGCTCAGCAATCAGTGCGTCTTTGGGCTTTTTTTCCCCTTAGATAGCTAGAAATCTAGGCTACAAACTAAGCATAATAAACTTTTTACAACGTCTCGTTGAAAAACGTTTCACTGTAATTCTTCCGAGAGAAAAATAGCCTACGATGTTCATTACTTCAGTACAACTCACAAATTCCTTTGGTGCGGCGTAGTATGTCTTGCAGCATCATGAATGCAATCTCGTTGTTCTTCTTTTGTTTAATTTTCTTTACTTATAATAATCTTAAAAAATAAAAACCTCCACATTTTATATTTGATTAAAAGAAATATGAGAATAAAATAAAACAAAAAAAGAGAAAGATTTTCCAAAATAAAAAGGTTGATTAACATGGAAGAGAAAAGCGAAAAACATAGAGCAGTGTGTCCTTGATATTATCCTGGGTGTTTTTGCAACCAGTTTATTTAAACTTGTACTGATGCTAAAAGTGATAAATCTTTACCACCAGCACTTGAAAGTAATTTACCGACATAATTTGGTGGACAACATCGATTTGTTTGACAAAGATACCATCCGCCAGTTGGACAACAAT
>CAJNOQ010005360.1:0-15476 GCA_905250885.1 Didymodactylos carnosus | reverse complement strand
CGTCAAAAACATATTTTCTAAATCTGCTAAAAGTTTTAAAAGAGTGGTATTTCTCATAGACAAGCAATCAAAATTTCTGACGAATTGTGACAAGAGAGATACAATTCATATAGTAAACAATAAGTATTCTACACTATTTCATTGGTCTTGATGAGACAAACTGAATAGTAGCAATATTAACCATGACTTAAGTCTTTTGTCACACTTCGTCAGAAATTTTGATTGCTTGTCTATGAGAAATACCACTCTTTTAAAACTTTTAGCAGATTTAGAAAATATGTTTTTGACGGACACTTTGACTTGCTCACAACTTTACTTTTCGATGTTTTATGATCAATGGTTATGCAATTCCCACATAACAGTATGTGTATATAAAAACGATTCTTCCTTTATAAAATTCAAGAGACGAATTTTTGATGTACTCCGCTGGGGAAAAGCTGTTACCTGCGGACATTTTTTCAAAAGTTCGTAAAATTCTCACTGTACTGTTCTAAAAGTTATGCGTGAAGTGTCTTCGAATCAAAGTCCTTCATAACTCGATGTGAGGCATCCAAAAATAACATCCATAGTACGAAAACTCATGCTTTAATATATTGTGCAATGATACCGTTACACTCTCTGAACTTTTTATCGAAAACAACTAGGAATTTCATAAGCATTAAATTTAAAAATACCTGTTTAAATCATTTCTTCCTTAAATTTGTCTCATAATAAGACCACTAAGACAAAACAAGAATGATCTTCGAAACAAAATGAGAGTGGCACTCGTATGGCCTGAGAAAGTGCGTCAAATGCAGTGCGTTATTTATATATTCAACCATACATGTTTCGTCGCCCAGAAACACGCCTAGTGATCTCATATCTGTTTCTGTTCGATGTTTGGAAGAAATTATGAAAGGGAATGGAATGATTTATTAGAAAAATGAAAAAATATTTTCAGAAAACAAGTTCTGATATGTTTGCGAACCAGAAGAACATATAATTGCTCAAAACAGGTTCCAGGAAAAGGATGTGAGCGAAGCAAAACTATCGCTTCAAGAAGGAAGTCGTGACGTTCTTGTTCGTTAAATAGAATCTGTCAGCACAAACACATGATATCAAGAACTAAATTAAACTTTTTCAGACAGAATAACTTTGCGCCAATCACCACTAGTAGTTAAATTAATTATATTTCCTACTCGATAACCACCATAACTATCAAGGTACCAACTTAAACGTTTATACCCTTGATCTGATACTATATCTGGACTCTCTTGTTTTATAACTGATGTTGGTGAAAATCCAAATGATTTCGTCGGTGTTAAATACCAATAAACATTATCGTGTTTGAACGGTTGGTTTAATAGTGTATTCAAACTCAAAATATCTTTTGGTCCACATGCAGCCAAAGATAAAACGGTTGGTGAATTTTTTGAAATTGCACCAACAATAATATTCACTGAACATTTTGGTAATAATGCGTGGAATTCGTTGATTGTTGTCTTATGACTGTAAAGTTGATCATAGATAATATGCCATTGAGGAAGAAGAGCAAGAGGAATATTGGTCTTGATATCACCATGAAAAGGTTCTATCAATAATGATAATGATATTTGTTTTTTCAGTTCGTCGATAAAATCACTTTTACTGAATTTATCATTCCACTGTAGTTCATTTTTTAAACATTTTATCATTTCCTGACTTTCTGCATTAGCTATTTCCAGCTGTTTAATTTTTTGTTGATTTTCAATATTATGTATTTCCAACTGTTTCACTGCCATTTGTATTTTGTTAATCAGTGTTTTATTTTGTTCTTCGTTTTGTTGAATTTTTTGCTCTAGTAATACTTGTTTATTCGATAAACAATCAAACTGATCATGTTTACTGTTTTGTTTGCGAATAAGTGAACATTTTACACATTGGATTTCAATTTGATCACACGTGGCTTCATGTTGATCTAAATCCCTTTTAAGAATATTTTTCAAGCATCCACGACATTGTTTCATTTGATCTAAACACTTATTTGTTTCATGTTCTTCTATTAATTCATACAAAAGAACTTGATCGCAGCCATTCGGTTTATTGATACATTCAATCTTTAATTTGCATAATAAAGCATAAAACATTGGTGAACAACGTTTCTCTTGATAATTCTCACAAAATGGGCAAAGATTTGGCTTCGCTTTTAAACATTTATCAATACATTGTTTACAGAATACACGTTGACAATTATTACATTCAACTGGTTTTAATAATAAATTATAGCACAATGGACATAAATATTCCTCCTCAATTGAACTCTGAACACGCTCTTTACAAATAGAGTTCCTATCATCAGCCATTATGTCACAACTAAACAAAGCTGTAGAAATGATATAATAATTGCATAGTGTAAAAAACGATGCAGAAAAAGTAGAATGGTTCTTTCTATGTAGAATGACGAAATGCATATGAGATGTGAGTGTCTTTAACTATGTGGTTAGAAAATAAATGACAGAATATAATGATCTGAATCCGAGACAACACCGACATTATTTGATTTTGACGGACAGCAAAAACGTTTCTCCCAAAACAAATGTATCATTTTCCTCTGAACAGCATATGTCATTAATTGATGTCTTAGACTCAACCCCTGCGTGTGATATAAATTTCTTTCATATTTTCTCAATGAGCTAAAAGTTCTAAAAATATGATATTTCTTATAGACAAGTAAGCAATATTTCTGATGAATTGTGCCAAGAGAGATACAAACCATATTAATTCTTTTTACATTTACGAAGTTCTAGTACATATCTTAAGACTAATTCATGCCACAGTAAGCCCCCGTTCTTGAAAAGCGAAAGCTTTCATGATGCTAGTGGTGTAAATGATCACAGTCATTAGTCGAGAAATAATCCATCTCAGTTTTTATCTTGAAATATATTCAGTTGTAAATCAGGGATTACTTTCAACGGTTATAAGATCGCGCAATACTGCCACTATTAGTCCCGTTATTAGTATTTTGTAAAATTGTTTCATCGACATACCTAGTTTTCTATTTCGTTTGTCAAATGTAAAAGCATGAATTCATTTGATGTAAAAAGAAACAGAGTTCACGTTTTCATTATTGCACAACCACATGCAAAGATTTGTGTTTTTACTGCTAAAAAAGACGGAAGGTGAAGAGTGTTATCATTATAATCGAGCAGAATGATACATTTTTTGTAATGATGAAGTGTAAAGACATGTGGAATTCAAAGTTATTCTATCAAAGGCGATTGAAATATAATTTGTGTATTAATAAGAATTTAGCTGTTTCCTGCAATGTAAGTTCTGTATCTGTGTGTAATCATGATTCAATATTTATCCACGGTTCTCAACCTCTCGATTATTACTAGAAAAACAGATAACGTTCTTCACTTTGAGTCACTCTGTTAGTTGACACTAATGAGCTTCTGGTACAGTTTTGGTACCAATGAAAGCTTGTTAATATAAATCTAGAAGTTAAACTTCTCCATACATATTAACAGCGTTAGTTTTAGTATCAGATCAAAATTATTTAGTGGAAGAGGACTTAGTGATGCGTATTGTTATACATTAGTTCTATGCAAGTTTTCATGCACTTTTGAGAGAGATTTTTGTCGTCTGGTATAGTCGACAGAAAAAATCTGAATGATAGGTCGGTCAACAGTTGCATACAAAAGACTTGTACAACATGCGTGGAAGAGTTTTTCTCCACCTGCTGTGAGAGTCGATTATTTTTTCGATCTTTCCGTGATTTTTGAAGGTTTTAGATTAGTTCAGCGAATGAAAAGGGTCACTTTGTATTAGCTTTTTTGTATTTATTTTTTTCAACTGAGAGAAAGCATCTGGAAAAATAAAACACAAAATTGCGATACCCCGATTTGCACCTAGCATTCGCAAAAAAATTTCAGCTCGATGGGATAAATTTTCCATTTTTGCAAGACGGGGAAACTAACTTCATTTTGACCACTTGTGATCTCTATATCTCATCGATGGAAACATCATACAGCTGAAGTTTCGCTTATCAACCGAAAATGATAAGCGTAAACGAAGAAAGTCGATAAAATTCGAAAATCATAAAAACCATTCCTCGTCGAAAGTTGCATAAGCTAATTCGATGCAGAAAGGCAAAAATTAAAGCAAATACGCCATGAAAAAGATTCCAGTGGATCGAAATAAATTTATCTGTAGTACAAATTTAGTACGACAAAAAATAAAGAATCCGATGGTGGTTGCTCATGGAGTCTGACTGTCAAGTGTGCACTGAATTCATTTCTGTTATTATTTAACCATTGTGGTTTAAAACTCGACAATGTTTAATCAATATAAAAATCATCGTTATAATCAAGAGCAATTTTAACCACACTTTGCTTTTTGCGCAACTGTAACATATCCCAAACCTGCTCCAACAAATAATATTTACTACAATAAGTGGTGGAGGTAACGATCTGCGACGTTGTTTAGTGGTACCGAATGCTGGCCATCGCCGCAAATTTCGCTGGCATTTGAACGAGATTCAGATTAAAAGTAGCAGCTTCTGTTACGACTTTTTGTCACGTTAAACTTGATCAAAAAATTCATTTTGATGTTGAAAGATAAATAATTACGTAGATTTTAGTCATATTTGCATGTGCCTCCTGCTGAAACTTCCAGTTTCATTCCACTTTAGCTAAGTTGCAGTAAATATTATTTGTAGGAGCAAGTTTGGGATGTGTTCCACAAACGCTGCTACTAAGAAATGAGATAGATCTACCATTAACAAGTGCTGTCCCTCTGTCGAAAATAATTGCCAATAATCCAGTGAACAATTTATTTCCAATCATTTTTGTAGGTAAAGACCGGAATCAGCTACATCAGTCCTTTATGTAGCTTATTTTTACTACATTTGTTGTGAAGATAAGCAAAAGAATGTTCAACGTTTTCCACTTCGGAGAGAAAAGATATTCTCTACCTGGTCCAGTAAAAAAACAAGAATCTTCAATAGACAAAAATATATTTGATACGCATTGCAAGGTGTTATTTGTAATAAGTGCTGGAATTGGGTATCTATAGCATATTTCTTCTCTTCCTCATTCACCATCTGTCAACTGTTTTTCGTGACGCGTATTTATTTTGCTAGAATAAATATAACAGGGATAAGAATTGTCATCAATGCGTTATTGTCCGTAAGGGGCGCGGGATTCGCCACTGCGTTTGCGGTTCACCCAACAAATATTTTCTCAATTGTTGTCTCAGTTCACTTCGAAATACAGACGAACACATGATGAATACATAAAAACTTGCTGCAAAATGCAGATACCACAAAAGTGATGCCACCTGACTAGCCAGAAAGTCTTGTGCTATATGCACACTATCTTTCGGCACTGCAGCTGTTGCTAACGAATAAATGTTTCGTAGTGTAAATGGAATGACTGAAAGAAGAACGATAACTCCATGAATAACCACCATAAATCTTAATTGATCCTCTCGAAGGCGCTGATGATATTGCTGATGATGCGGTGGGATTGGAGCAATGAGCTTGCGGTTTTGTATGACATTCAGATAGGTGAAAACGTTAAAGATAATCAAGACCAAAAGGGGTAGGATGCCAAATGCAAAAATGTTAATAAAATAAGAAATATAGTTAAGATACGCTTGTGATGAATTGACACACGTAGATACTGATTCTGTACGTTGTAAATTGTAAAATTGCAGTAGTGGTAACGAGATTAGAAGATGACACACAGTACTGACAAGTATGACTCGGCGAGTGATGAGATTCGAGCAAAATTGTTTCAGAGTGGCATTTCTGCATGAAGCAAAGTAGCGATTAATGGTAGCGAATAATGTGAATGTTAAGGATATTAAACCCAATGTTTGAAGTAAATATACTTGTAGTTTACACCATACTAAGGATGAGTTTTTAACATCGACTACAAATCCATTACTCAAAATCCGACTTATAATCATGACGTGTAGAAGCAGAATATTGACGATTGAATATGCTCCGAGATACCATGAGCAAGAGCTTGAGCGAAACTTTGTTTGAAAGAACACGCTTATATTCAGAATATTTCCGATGACACCGGTGAAATATAAAAGAAGACCTCCGTAAATGTTGATTTGTTGTGAAAGAAACGTTAACAACTGTACTGTTGACAATGACGACATGATGATAAAAAAATGAATGAAATAATTCTCAGCTTTTCTTCTGCTGACGTTATATCACCATTTCTATAGCATTTTGATAAAAATTTAATTTTATGACTAAAGCTATTTGCTAATGTGGAGAGACATCATGCATGATGGAAACTTTTCATTTTTCACCATAGAACCTTGTTCGTAGTGTTCCTATTACACCGTTTATTAATAATATATAAACAGGATAAAGAGGAGAAAGAATTTTCAATGAAGTGAAAGTCTTTTAAAAAGAAATTAATTATATTTCTATACTGAAGAAAAATTTGTATGCTGAAGACACAAATCTTTACAAATAAGGATCGGACAGAAAACATTAAATACTTTACTTCAGTTTATTTAACAAAGATAATTCATTGTAGTTAAGCAGCATTCTTCTTGTTCAGAGAGGAGTAAAACCTTTTCAAGAAGAAAAAGGAAATGGGTAGATTAATATTGATGGAGAAAGGTTAATTAACAAGTGACCT
Source organism: Didymodactylos carnosus (assembly GCA_905250885.1). Classification (NCBI taxonomy): domain Eukaryota; kingdom Metazoa; phylum Rotifera; class Eurotatoria; order Philodinida; family Philodinidae; genus Didymodactylos; species Didymodactylos carnosus. The sequence goes on along the minus strand of CAJNOQ010005360.1, from coordinate 8,850 downwards.
TGAAATAAAAAAGAAAGCAAATTCGATAAAAGAGTGACGTAAAATTTTAGTGTTGTGTTCTTACTTACTTAGTGTTGGTTGAAAAAAAGTCAGTTGAAGATCATTTTGTGATCAAAACGTTATTCATTCACAGAAAAAAGTATTCTTTTGAGAAAGAAGGGGTGTATTCAACCAGTTTGAGTTTTATCAAATCGTTATCAAGTGGTTATGGAATTAGAAAAAACTTATATTTTTGTCCGAATGATTTTTGCAAAAACATATGCACCAATATACTACTAGATTGAGCATGACCAGTGACATATGTCCCATGCGATTTCAAGGTTATCCTAGGTCATGGGATAGTGATCGTGGGACTGATGCAATCCGTGCTCAAACTACCGAATTGGTTCGCTCTCATTTTGAAGAGAACATTTTGGACTGATGAAACAATCAACAGATTTGCCTTTAAACTATTTATGATGTGACCTAGTTTTTCAAAAATGTCTTAGAAAAGCTTCTCTGAAGATCGGTTTTAAAAATCATTTTGCATATGGAAAGATATCTTGAACCTGAAAACATATAAAGGTAAAAGTTTAGTTGGCGATACAGTTAAAGTGAAATATAGCAATACTGTGTTTAGTAACAAAATATTATTTACTGCTAATGATAAAAAATATGTTGAATCATACACAATAGTATCAACGTTTCCATCATGACAACATCAACGATTTAGTAAAAACTTCACCGAAATCTACTACATCACTAAATCATTTTACGGATGGTCAAATTTAATTTTTGCAAAAACTTTTATTTTTCGGATTAATGCCTGTCCAATTTAACATAATTTGGACCAAAATGTCAAAGCGTTAAACGAAGAAATGATGCCTTGTTTTCGAGATATGATTGAAATCAAGGAAGCTACAAGTAATAAGGCTAGAAGTATGAAAAATTTTGCTGATTTACGTTTCAGAATGGCGAAGAGAATAAATAAAGAATCTCACGCACAAGAAACACCAAGGGATAAAGTACATTGTAAAGTTATTCATAAATATATTTTGTCCTTACTTCCTTCTATAACAATATTTTTATTTCCGTGTAGGATGAAATGCAGCTCAAAAAGAAAGAAAAATAAGATCATTTAAAAAGGAAAGCAATTAAATTAAAGAATAGGATCCTTTGAACATTCAAGGTAAACTACAGAGTTGCAAAGTGTGAAAACCTAAGCGGAACCCTTCCATACCGAAAAAGTGTGTCTGTGGGTCCTTCTACCTTACAACATTACTAATACGGTGATTCTAATATCTAGAACCCTGAAAATCGTTTTTCTAGAATAAAGTCATAAATTTGTCATATGAAAGCTTTAATACTAACTCATTACCTTTCATGCCGTATATGCGTTTCTCGATTCTGTATGTTTCATGAATTTTTCGGTTATTTCCAACTACTGAACTAACAATAGATTATACTACATCTCGTGAAGATGATCGATATAATTTTTACGATGAGAATGATTATGCTTTACCAACAATTAATACATAAATCAACCAATATGTTATGATGTATATCATCATATTCTCCAGTAAAAGTGGATGCGTACGATAGCTGAAGCTTGAATAAACGAAAATGATTTGTTTACTGAATTATATTGTAAGGTCATTGGTACAATAACTGAACCCTCATCTGAACTTCCACAATGTGTGAGTATCTATTATTTCAAGAGAGTCTGCTAATTTACACATATATTATTCCCTTTTCTGAAAGAAAGGGTCTTCCAAACAAAATGTTTGTCTGTCTGTCTGTCTGTCCAACCAATCAGAATGCAGTGTGACGGACGTACATACATACAGTCATGTGGGAGTGTGACGGACGTACATACATAGAGTCACTAATGAGTGTGATGGACGTACATACATACAGTCATGTGGTAGTGTGACGGACGTACATACATAGAGTCACTAATGAGTGTGACGGACGTACATACGTATAGTCAGTGACGAGTGTGGTGGACATAGATGCACATAGGTCGATGCGTTCGAGTTTTCTGCGGTAGCAGAGAAGTATAACACTTGTCCTGGCTGCGAACGCGGACCGAAGGGACGCGTGAGCATTGTCTGGAATTCAGAATGGCTATAGACTTTCAGTCACTAGAATAAATAAATAACGTGAATAAAGTGAATCGCATCGATTCACTAAGTGCATTGCCTGTAGGTCGAGTGAATGAACTGTCGGGATTATTAGTCATTGTTTTGTAAGTCGATCTTGTCCCTTTGACTGTAAGTCTATGGTCATACGAAAAAGTACAAAGTGTTTGTGTGTGTGTATTTGTCCGTACAGAGGTGTGACGGACGTACACACATATAATGACCAGTGAGTGTGACGGACGTACATACGTATAGTCACTGACGAGTGTGGAAATTCGGAGTGGAGAAGCCAACTAAGTCTTTTCAGAAAAGGGTCAGCGAATCTGTAGATGAGCGTTACTTGTTTTTTATTGATTAGTTAAATATTTTCAACGTTAATCCAACCCGTGAAAATGTTAGTTTATAGGGTGTTCTGAAAGTCATTAGAGTTAGGAAAATTTGAATATTTCCATTACGGCTCGACCAAACGAGCTCATTTTTTTACTAAGGATAGATGCATGTTCAATCTCCAAATCTATACGGACAAGGATATTAAGAATCTTTGCTAAGTGTCACTTTTCAATTCAACAAGAAAATTTTACTTTTTCACAGGTAGGAAAAAAACAACACATAGTACAAAAGACACTTTATTGAAAAGAAAATTGAATATCTTCATTATGGCACGAGCAAACCAGCGGATATTTTTACCAAGGATACAGGCATATTCGCACTCCAAATCCATACTGACAAGGTTAGTGAGAACTATTGTTCAGTACATTGTTTTTTTTCCTACCTATGGAAATGTAAAATTTTCTTGTTGAATTGAAAAGTGACACTTAGCAAAGATTCTCAATACCCTTGTCCATATAGATTTGGAGATTGAACATGCATCTATCCTTAGTAAAAAAATGAGCTCGTTTGGTCGACCCGTAATGGAAATGTTCAAATTTTCCTAACTCTAATGACTTTCAGGACACCCTATAGAATTAATGACTCCTCCACAAACAAAATGTGAAGTCAAAATATCAATTGAAGTAAGAGTAAATCCAGTCAGTTTTATTCGGTAAATAAATGAAACTGCTTTCAACTCTTATGAATAATACATATTGTTTAGAGTCTGATCATAAAAGTGTCGGTGAAAGTATTTAAATTATATATCATGAAACGTGATTAGTAATAGATGTGAGAAGAAGAAAAGAATTGTCTTACTTTTCTTTGCGATTTCTTTAAAACGGAAAGAGAAAGGAAACGTACTGCATTCAAAGTGAAATTTACCGCTGTCTCTTAAAAAGATGAGCCTTTGTCTTATGTTCTTGATGACTTCCATTTTGGTAAAGATCAAACTGCATCAAAATGCATTTGTTTAATATTTTCTCATTCCCGTTTTAGAATCATTTCATTCTGACAAATCCTAGCAATATCCAGCAACAATATGGTATAAACTTTATTTATTTAGAAGAAATGTTGAAAAAATCAGTGAGTTGTTGAAAAAATGCCGTGACTGGTGGCTTTACTAACGTCCATCGCTTTTAAGCATTTTTCAACTTCATTAGTGGTTACTGTAAAAAGATCTAATGTAGTAGTTGAGAGATTGAGCTTATCAAATGGAATATCTTTGTCATAATCGGCCGTAGTCATAGTACATATGAAGGCAAAATGTTGATTAAGAACATATGCTTTCATTTTGTCGTGGGATCATTCCTGATTATTTTGATCTTTTAAATTAGAAATTTTCGAAGAACGAGACCGTCGAAATAATGTTTTGACTAAATTCCACCATGATTTTTTTGATGCATTAGTTTGACGTATTTTTTCTAGATAATTTTCTTTCTCAACTTCACATGCTTTTTCGAATTCGATAGCTACTTTTAAATACTTCACTTTGGAAGATGCTAAGGAATTAGTTTGTTTTTGCCTTCTATATAAGCGTTTTTTCTGTCGAGAAAGTTGTTTTAACTTTTGAGTAAACCATGGCTGATTTAATGAAAATATACGAACTATTTTTGAAGGAACACATTTATTTACTGCATCCATTACACTATTTTCTAATACTATTACCTTCTCATTCACACAAGTTGAATTGTAGAAGAGAATTGCAACAGTCTTAAGCAGTTTTGCTAATTCATGACGAAAATAGTTCCAGTCGGTAGCAGAGTAGTTATAAATTTTACGTGTCAATGATGGCGATCGAGTCATGTCAGTTGCAAGCACAACTCTTACAATCTTATGGTCACAATTTTCGCACAAAACGTCCTCAACGTCTACGTTTTTTATGAAGGTAGCAGAACTAGTGAATACCAAGTCAAGTACCGTTTTTGTTTTTGTTTTGTCGTCCTTGCTAGCTCTCGTAGGCTCTTTGACTAATTGTTTGAAACTGAAAGTCTCAGAAAAATCATAAAACTTTTTACCAGCTGCTGTTTCTGGATGCGAATTGCACCAGATATCACTGTGTGCATTGAAGTCCCCTACCAAAATTACACCATCAAAAGCTCCGATTTTGATTACATCACAAATAGTATTGCTCAGAAATTCTACATATTCTTCAGTTTCTGTATTTGAAAGACCTAGTGATCGATAATTCACTGCAAAGAAAATCTTTCCTATTTTAGGAAATAAAATTTCGAAAAACATAATTTCAAAATTCATGTCTTCAACAGCAGAAATTCTTTTAACTTTCAAATGCCCTTTGTGGTACAAGAGACATCCACCGCCTTCGCGATGTAACGTATAGCCACTCATTGTAATGTCTTTATCTGTTATCGACGAATCTAACCATGTCTCAGTGATAGTAACAAAAGCAGGGTCTGACTGTTCACACATGGCCTGAAGCAATTCAAACTTTGTTAAAGTAGAATTAGAATTTTTCGTAGCTTTTGCAGTTAAACTTCGCATATTTAGCACTAACATTTCCACTGGAGTTGTCAAACCAGCGGATTGACTGGCTTTTTAAACCATGATTGTACTGAATAAGACTAGAATACTCCTCAACAACCTTATTCCTAGAATACATGAATAATAGTAGATAGTATGTAATACACACGATTATGAAAGAATGATGATATTTTGTTTTACAGTGATGTTGAAAATGTGTATGGATAACAAAGATTTCTCTTTTTTTTACAGAATGGCGAATAAGGTATTTCTGAAAGGAATGAATAAGAAGAAGAAGAAATAAATCGTAGGCCAAAATAAGAATGCAAGATAATTTAAGCAAAAACATGCAGTAATGATTCATCACTGTTATAGCCCTATTCTCAGTGTACATGTAATTAAAGATATGTCAATTTCATACACGGGTATATCAAGACACTCAGCAATGTGTAATATCATTTCATTTGTATTTTCATTTTCCACTTCATCAATGCCGAAAAATCGTAAATTTGTCCTACGATCATACTGTTCCAAATGATTCATTCTTTTACCCATATCGGTTTTACATTCACGTATTTCTTTATCGCACTGAGATAATTTAAAATTTAGATCAGTCGGATTGTTAGTTGTTGTTGATTGCTGACTCGATGAAATTTTAAGTTGTTCTAATTCACGATTAATTTCAGCTGTTTTTCCTTCTAATTCTGCTCGTAAATTAACGTATTTTCAATCTGCTTCTTATACTGAACCATAGCATCCAGTAGTACGTTATTTTCCGCTAATTTACTATGAACGGCCGTTATTTTTACATCAACTTTAAAAATATGGTCGAATTTTAATTTACCAAATTTATCCAAACCATAATCATTTTCCAACACTTATACAATTAGCTTCTTAAGTGGTACAAGAAACGCACTACTTTGAAACGTACGATTCACAAAATCAGGTTCATTGAATCCAGTTTTAGACATATTACTTAAAGATATTAGGACTACTGCCTATGACGAAACAGTAGTTATAAGAAAGACAGTATGAAGGCAGTAATAAGGTTTTGGAATGCGACTGCTCTGTAGATGAAAAGTAAGAGGAATGAAAAGGACATGATGTTCTTCTGGACAAACATTTATTTATTCTGGAACAAACATGAAGGTCTTGTGAAGAAACATCGATTTCTTCTGAAGAAAGCATGAAGTTCCCGTGGAGAAACAGTGATTTCTTCGGGAGAAAAGATGATGTTCTTGTGAAGAAACATGAGGTTCATCTCTTCAGGATAAAACCTGAAGTTCTCGTGGTGAAACATCGATTTCTTCAGAATAAAACATCAAGTTCTCGTGTTCAAACATTGATCTTTGCGGGAAAAAACATTTCCCTGTGCTCCATCCCAGTTCTGGTGGATTATGTTGTTGTGGCAGAACATGGATTTCTTCAGGGTTAAACATGATATTTTTGTTTACAAACATGAATTTGTTCCGCAAGAAACATGAAGCTCTTATGCAGAAACATCGATTTCTTCAAAAGAACTTCTTGTGGAGCAACATGGATTTATTCATGAAAGAGCCTGAAGTTCTCTTGGAGGAACACTGATTTCTTCAGGAAAGAGCACAAATTCTTGAAGCGAAAAATCCGTTTCTTCCCGGCAAAACATGAAGGTCTTGTGGAGACACCAATCGTGTGACGAAACATGGATTTCTTCAGGATAAAACACGAAATTCTTTTAGAGTAACATCCAGTTCTTGAGGAGAAAACATGAAGTTCTCGTGGAGAAACATAGAGTTCTTCAGCAAGGACTAAAGCAATAAATTAAGCGTTTTGAGACATTACGGTTTATAAAACACGCGCTTACTAAATCCTAGAAAGTTAGATCTTTGGGTTTCTTTAAACACTCCCATTTTCTATAAGTTGTTCAGCGATGGTGGTATGCCTAAGAACTTGCCGATGGTAAAGCTTCCAAATATAATTTTTATTCATATACGCAATCGGATTAATACATATCTTCTACTCTCCCTCTAATATTAATCACCCCCTTCCCCTTTGCCCGTTGCTTCCAAAATCCTTATCCCCCCTTATCCTTGTGGTTTTAGTTACGAGGATAATGGGGGATAAGGACTTTGAAAGCGCAAGAACAGAACCAAGGGGCGTAATAGGATATTCAGACTTAATATACGACAAGCACCCCCTCATAAGTGTGAGAAACGACACGCACTTGTGACCCACTTAGGGCAAAGTTTCTTTCGAGTTCTTAAGGATAAAACATGAAATTCTTCTGCACTAACATGAATTTGTTCCGGAAGAAACATGAAGTTCTTGTGAAGAAACAGCAATTTCTCTAAACTCAAGGGGATTTTAACTTCGCGAGCCAAATATGAGTGCAATCTTAATAGATAGATCCTCTGTGATTCCCACATAGCGGATCCGAAGGATTTCACCCTTCAAAGTATTGAACTCAGAGATTTTTCTTCCTTATGGACGCATAAGGATTAATTCTTGGGTTTATTATTTGGGCTTAATCTAAGGACTGCTTAGACCTGGAGGGATTAGAGTCACGCTGGTTAGTGTTTACATAATCCTTTGTGCACACTCTTCCCATTTTCTATAAGTTGTTCAACGATCGTGGTATGCCTAAGAATTTGCCAATGGGAAAGCTTTCAAATATAATTTTTATTCATATACGCAATCGGGTTAATACATATCTTCTACTCTCCCCCTAATGAAACAATGCGCAGGAACAGTACCAAGGGGCGTAATAGGATATTCAGACTTAATATATGACAAGCACCCCCTCATAAGTGAGGGAAACGACACTCACTTGTGATCCACCTAGGGCAAAGTTGTTCAAAATGGGTTTAGGAATAAATTAAGCGTTTTAAGACATTACGGGTTTATCAAACACTAAAATCCTATGAAGTTAGATCTAAGGATTTTAGTGAGAGCGGTAAAGTGAGTTACACAATACTAGAGATTAATAAAACATAATAGTGTTTTATTTATTTTTTTTTAATCTAAAGACCTATCCTATTCAGGGAGAAACATGAAGTTCCTGTGGCGAAACATGGATTTCTTCAGCAAGAAACATCGAATTTGAGTGTCGATATTTGCTTTTGTCTTGATTGCACGGGAAGTATGTCACGTTGGTTGTCTGAAACTAAAGTTCAAATGAAAGTGATCATCAAAGAAATCAACTCGAAAATCAAAGAGCAATATCCATCGCTCAAATTGCAACTTCGTTTTGCCATTGCCGCTTTTCGAGATGTCGGTAATTCTGCATGCTTCGAAACTTTACCGTTCAACGACAATGTAGATGTAGTCATTTCATTTCTCGATCGATTGACAGCAACTGGTGGCAGTGATATTCCCGAAGATATTATGGGTGCAAAATATTCGCACTGTTTTAGAGAAAATTAATTAATAGGTAACTCTTAGAATATTTAAAAACTGCTATCAGCAAACTTCTGACGTTAGGCCTTTTAATTAGTATTTTTAAAAGATGGCGCGTAAAGCGACTATAAAAGCGCTTGTAGCTACGTACAACTATTTTATTTGTTTTGTACGCCAACCAGTAGAATTCAAGATGGCTGATATGCCTAAAATTCTACAATAGCACTTCTTTTGCTCAAAAATAATGCGAAGCAGTACAATTTCTTGCATAATTGTTGAAAAGAAATTCTAATGACAATTCTCCCGCCAAAAGCGAAAGAAATAGACTTGAGTGTCAATTACAAATATGAGTTCGGGGCCGAATTGTTCTAATGAACGCCTCGACTCGGTTAGTTGTTCTGATTCCTGCTCGCTCGCGCATTCATTATGAGTTAAACAATTCACTTTTTCTGCATCATGTTCTCGAAGAAAAAACCGGGTAAAACATTTTGCAATAACTAAGAAA
>CAJNOQ010005359.1:0-15480 GCA_905250885.1 Didymodactylos carnosus | reverse complement strand
AGACGGGCTATCTCCCCATGCATTTATCTCGATTTCGAAATTTTTGACGAAAACTGACTTTTTTGAGGGGGAGGGGGGCCTTAAATGCAGCACAGGTTTACTTTTTTCGGTTTCTGTGAAACTTAACATTGCAAGCTTCACTCCCACGACAACTTTTCGTCAAATGTAAATTTCTACTGTCTACTTTAGACACGTTTCTGTACATATTTTTATCTATTTTAAGCTGATCAACGTGGACGAAACCCTTGTTATTTTAAAGAACAGAAAGAGAACTTATGCAGAATAAGTATTTAAAAAATGGGACGAGTTGAGACTTAAAATGTGGGACGAATTGAGAGAGAGCAATTAGGGCGAATCGAGAGTAAACCGAGTAAATCCATATGAAACATATCATCATTATATCGACTGTCACCGCAAACCTTTAAACCAACTTCATTTTGTAGAGCTGAGCCTGACTGCGCGAATCACTAGTCCGATTGATGACCGTAAGCAGTTATACTGACTTTACTGTTCAAACAATTTCCTTCTCTTTCCAGTGGATTTCCCTAACTTCTATCGGCTTCTGTTTGTCTATTTCCAAGATACATTCTCTTGACTGGTTTCAAATGAGAGAGGGTCTCAAATCCTGTATATTTTGACGGAAAAAGATAGTGGCCCTAGGAGGATGTTTGAGCTATGAGTCACTGGAGTGGTATTTAGGGCTATTTTCTCAACCCGCTGAGACAAGCTCAACAGCTATTACCTCATGAGAGAACCAAAACTTAGGCAAAAAGCACGTAGATCGTGTCGACGTCAGAGAGGAAGTCAGAATAGAATTGCAAGGAATCCGCTGCCCGATTCATCGGGAAAGTCTGCACATATCACCTTATTTTCATCAAATTTAGTTCAGCGTGGCGAAATCACCGAATTCTGTATGCTCTAATAAAAAATAAGTATGCAAAATTATATAAAGGATGGCTCAGAAATCCTCTCTCATTCAGTATTTTCTTAATATCTCGGTCCACGTTGATTGACAAGTCTCAATCTTTTTCTAAAAGAAATCTGATTTAATTCTCTACACAAAACATATTGAGCAATTTCGTTGTACACTATAAAAAAAAAATGGCAATACGAGAAAGCTTCACAAACCGAAAAGGCAGGTTTTTCAATTTCAGTCTCTTATATTTTGCGATATGAAAAAAGAGAAAATGGACATTTTGTAGTTCTTGAGAAGCTCTATTAACTGGCTATATTTAAGACTCTTCATAGGCTCAAGCGATCGCAGGAGAATTCTTTTTCTTTTAGCGATTTTGCCCAAAATCATTGTTTTCTAACCGCAGTTTTGAGGCACTTAGGAAAATTTGTGTGATTTGGTCCAAATCACATATTATGACTTTAGATCTGGTGTATGTTGAAACAAAATGGTTTTTCTGCTACATTCGAACAATGAAAGTCGAATAGCCCCGTTTCGTTTCGTGTGCCAAGGCGAAGAAATCAAACTTTTTTCCTCTTTTTTACTGATAGTAAAATCTTTGTTCGTGGCAGGAAAAAAGGTTTGTAGCGAACGTATGATACAAGAAAGCTAATATTCTGGAGCACCAGAAAATACATTTCGATTTCACTTTGATGCATAGCACCATGTTCAAAATAAACGTTTTTTGATTGCGCTTTAGGTTTGAAAGTAATCGATATTGAAACTTTCCCGTATTATTCGATGCAGTTTCTTGCTGTGATTCTGAATATGTCATTTTTATTGAATACAAAAGATTTCTGGGTCGAGATAAATGGAAAATACCTGGAAAAACTAGGGTTTTTGGAAAACCCATATCTAAGTCCAGGAACGTTGCTAACTGTGCTGATAGAGGGCATGTAGAAGAACATTCGGAAAAATTCTTGACAAATTTGAAGTTGGGCTGAGGAGGGCGCACAAATTTTACTCAAAACTAGCAGTTCGGAAAACCACTTAGGGAAAAATCATAATTGACAACTCATTCCGTTACTGGAGTCTTCTTTTTTGCGTAAATTTCATTTTTTTACGGAGGACGCTATTTTCAGACTAGTTGTTAAGTAACTGGTTTTCCACTCCGATTGAACTTTATAGCAAAATATTTTATGCCATTGGATAGAGCATGTCTTGGGATGCATTGATCACTATTTGAATCATTTAAAAATCGGTTTTGATTTTTTCACCTAATGTGCGCCTGGATGCACAGTGTGCATTTTTCCATTAGGCCAGGCGGATATTTCCTATAGAAGCAATCCGAAAGCCTGCAAATACTTTTTTTATAAGTTCTCAGATATGCTCTTTCCAATGGTGTGTTTTACAAAGTTCAAAGAGACTTTCATCTGAGTTCTCCGGAGACCCGGTCTCCAGAAAACCCACATATAAGTATTCTGTAACTTTATACGACGCAGCATTGGAAAGAGCATATCTGAGAATCTATAAAAAAAGTGTTTGCAGGCTTTCGGATTGCTTCTATAGGAAATTTCAAAATCCTTAGCCGAAATTGTTAAGCTGTGCTTCGACTTTAGCGTTTCGTTAGATCCAACTAGTTTTGCTGCTTTAGAAACCTATTAATCGCACATCATTTGATGCAGTTTCTTTCGGTGATTCTGAATATGTCATTTTTATTGAATGACAACATTTCAGTATCGACATAAATTGAAAACACCTGAAAACCCAATGGTTTTTTGAGAAATCTGTCATTCGGTCCAGGAGCATGTATGCATGTTTATGCAATCACCATACATGGAACACACCTAGATGAACATTCTGCAAAAGTTTGAACAACCTGCGACTTGAGGGTTTTTGAGGACATTCATTTTAGTACACAACATATGTTTTTCGTCGCACCTCCGTAGCTAATTTTGGAAATGTGTTTTCTAGCAATCCACAGCAGTTGGAACAAAATTGTTTGTGTCATCGGATAGAGCATGTCTTGAAGTATATGGGTCGCTATTTGAATTAGTTAAAAGTCTCATTCTAATTTTTCGCCTAATGTCCGCCTGGATGCACACTAGCCCCCCTCCCCCCACGGATTTGAGTTGCTTGTATTGGAATCAAGTTACGGGCGCCTCCTACACCATATTCTGCAGGTAAAAAGCGCGATAAGTGACATCACAGGTTTTCGGAGCCGGAAAAGCTTTCTCTAAAAATTTTTAAAAAGGTCAATGTAAATGGATTTTTTTTCAAAAAAAATCGCTTTAAATCGATTTTTGCATTAAAAAGAATAATAAATCAAAAAAGATAGTACATTTCCCTAAAAACTGTCGCAATGGGATGTTACTAAAACAAAAATATAATCACTAGAGAAGAAAAAATATGGAATGACTCACGATTTTGCGTGTCATGGGCCCAAGTCTGAAAAACTGAATAAAAAACCTCATTTTATTTTTGACATTACCATTAGCTGCAGAATAGGAAACTGTCTATGTTCTATGACGTTTCTGTCTTATCACAACTATAATCTAGTTCAGAAGAAAAGTTAAAGTATAATCAAAATTTGAGCTGTTTCCGATAGTGGTAGGATAATTTTAATATAACCAAGTGAAAAACTTTTTGGTAGTTCTCGTGTCATCTGGTGTAAAAGTACGCTCTGTACAATCTTTATACCAATATGTTTGCTCCGAAATGCTTTCTTCGAGCGAAACTACTAGTACAAGCACAAAAATACACACAGTTAGCTCCAAAATACCATTCAGAGGTAAAAGTTCAGCTTTTGATAATAGTTTTATTGCATAAAAGTTGAGTTCTTATGGACAAAATTGAGAATTACGAGCAGAATTTCGATTTGATGATTCAAAATAAATGTATTTTCGTAGTAATAAAGCCAATGTAAAATAAAGCCTTGCATAAAGCAAATTAAAAAAAGGGATCTATATCTTCTTCCCCACTGATATCATGATTCGAATGAAGATAAGAAAAACATTTTATCTGTTAACCAGAAAAAACATATAGATTTGCACGATGATCAGAGCCTCTTTGCCAGTTCTATTCGGGTTTCTCAAAATCTGACTCTATTTTAACTACGGAAAATGTCAAATTTGGTTTTCTATAGTGCGTTTTGTATACTGAATCACAACAAAATTAAGTTCAAAATCACAAAGCAAAAATAAATATGAAAATTTTGCTAATTTCTTAGGAATTTCATGTATTTTTGCCTCTTCAATATTTTGAAAATTTTTCACCCAAAAATGACTTCAGCAAGTCTAAAATGGGCTTTTTTCTATTTAACTCGATGAGCTCTATTCAACTATAGCCGGGAAAACGAAAAAATATTCTGTTCCACTTTTACATTATTGGCACCTTACTACCGATAGTCCTCTACAAACTGGCAAAATTTGGAGTAAATTCGCATGAGGAGACTCTTTTAAATCAAGGAAAATTGCTGTTTCTGTAGCAAAACTGCTATTCTCATGGAAGATTTTTTTCATCGAAAATTCAAAAAAAAACAATCACTTCCCATTTATAATATAAAAAGCACACACCTACAGTCTGTGTAAGATCATTATTAAAGAATGGAAAAAACCATGACATCCCGATCCTTATATTTATCTAGTCATTGTTTTCAAAGAATAATCAATCAATTTGGTTGTTTTGTACGCATTTATAATGATTTAAGTAATGGGAGATTATGGAACGATCTTGTTTCGAAGAAGACACCTTAATCTGTATTATCATGTCTCTAGCTCATATTTTAATTATCATTTAGTCATGAAAACTTGTTCAAACAAAAAATCATATTTCTAGTAGAAGAAATTATGTAGTAATATATGTGTGCTGTTCGTGCTAGTGACAGTCGCTTATCATCCTACGAAGTTGATTAATATTTTTCCTCTGAAAGAGAATTTGTGCTTAAAGCCGTTTTCTAATATAAATATTTTACGATCACGTTTTTTTACCATTTCTTTTTACTAGCAGATTTTTGAATGCATGAATTTTTTTTTTCTCATACGTGCTTATTGTACTGAATAATTTTTGCTAACAACAAAAAGTGTCCCATAAAAATAAAACGCGTTGTACTTGCGAGAAACAAGAAGAGAAATGATGGAAAAAAAAAGAAGTAAATGACGATGCAGTTTAGAAGAAAAAGTGACACTCCCAACACCAAGTAAGTACATCCATTCACTTTTTTTTCTACAGCGTAATGAAACAAATTGTTTACATGATAGTTTCTTCAGTATATGCAATTTCAGGACATAATGAAGTAAGCATAATTAGGATGGTAAACGACGCTCTGAACAAGATCTTTTCGAAATTAAGAACTATAAGTACTTAGATGATTGAATAGTATAGTATAACAGAATATTACCAGTCCTCTGATATTTATTATTGATCTCTACTCTCAAACTGACTGAAATTGATAAACGCAGAGAAGTGTGAAATCTTTAAATAAGGCTTTATAATAGAATTTCATATCTCTTTAGTAAATGCGTAGAAACTTACAACAAAATAACAAAAAAGAATTTTATAGGTCTCTCTTTCGCCTCTTGATGAAACTTGTGGAACATGGAATGCAAAAAGAATGGCAGGTTTCTACGGAAAGGCTAAGAGTGTAAGGTTTTATATGCTTACGAAAAGGAAAATTGCATTGACTAATAAAGAAAAAAATTGTTTACATAGACAAAGCAAAACAGGAAAACAATTTTAAAATTCATAGAAATTTGCTAAATTAAAAGAGTACCAACTAAATAAAGTAAGTGTGTAACGTTTTGTGAAAGTCATAGTTCTTAAGCCGAGCAACATACATTGGGAAATATTTTATTTTTAAAAATTTTTCTTTCAGATGGTAATTAAGCAAAGTCTAGCTCCAACTTAAACACTGTCTGTAATTCGCGTTAATAAAACCCATTTGCACAAAAGTGGCGTATACCCAAAACGTTATGTTACTTAAACTAAATAGTCAGCTGCCGCCCTAGACAAAATTCTAGGCACTTCCTGTCTATTTCCTACTAAGATCTTACAAGATCCTAACACTTAAGATTCATATAATAACTTCCTAACAGAATCCTAAATTTATAGGATCCTACTAGGATTTCGCTTAAGTTTGTTTAGGATCCTAACAGAATCTTAGAAAATCCTATGACTTTCGGGTATACCTGATTTCATTAGGGTTCTGTAGGATTTTGTTGAGACCCTACGAAATTTAAGCGAAATCTTAGTAGGATACTGGTAGGATATGTCTCGGATCCTCATAGGACTTTTACTAGGGTAGGCTTTGCATAATTACCATTTGAAAGAAAAAATTTTCAACTACAAAATAAGACGTTCTCCAACTCTATACGTTGCTCAGTTAGAAGATTTATGAATTTTACACAACGTTACGGACTTACTTAAAAGTTGACTTTTAAGTGGATAAATGGTTTAAAACATTCTACATAATCAAATTAGAGTAGGCATGCAACAGTACCAATACCATCAATACCAGCATCTGAAGTATTGATTGGTTAATTGGTTGCACAGCGAATTTGTTACTCATATATTTTAACATGTTTGGAGTTAGCAGGCCGCTTGATAAAATCTGTTCACATTATCAGACTTCTTCTTCTCGAAGCGAATGGACAACTATATGAATTCGACAACAGTCATAATCTTTATCTCGTGTACGGTGGACCTCCCTATTCGAGTCTGACCACTTTTTATCAGAATATTTGCAAGTCTTAATTAGATCAAACAAACATCAGGGGGCAGTAAAGTGCGAATGAGTGCAAAAAAGTGGCCTCTATTCCCAAAGAGCTTTCCTGTTCTATATAATGATATAATTTATTATCATAGAGAAAAAGATAAACCAGAAAAGAACAAAAACATCTTTTTTCTTCTTCTTTTAACTTATTAAAGTCCTCCTATTCGTTCGGCACTTCTCTACACAGTGAGCAACAACATGGATATTAGGTGGAAGAACGTAAGTGAGCTTTTTCGTGATTCGAATGGAGTGAAATATACTTTAGCTAACGGGCGATCTAATGGAGAAAGAATTTTTATTCCAGCACTTAAGGTCGTTGAGAAAATCAGTTCTCAAAAATTCGCTGGTTTTCAGCGGCCTCTGGGGAAAAAGAGTGAATAAAGAAATTATACACATTCTGGAAGAAGAGCTCTTCCTCTGTCGATTCGTATAAAACGTTTTGTTCTACGACTTTTCTGTCTCAGTCAATAATTATTCTGTCTTTACTAAGTGTTTTCTCAAATATCATCTTCAGTAAAGTGAGGTTTCCAACCTTTCCCAAACTCAGACCTAAACGAAACTTTCGCAGAATGTTCTTCTATAACTGATACGTGTACTCAATTAGCACAAAAATGCACAATATCTTCAGACCCGAGTAACAGTTTTTCCACAATTCTTGGGTTTTCCAGCTACTATGCATTTTTCTCAGCTTGGAAATACTTTTATCACAACAATCTATACATTTCTGGACTCAGCGTGGAAACTGCGTCGAATGAAATGTCAGTTGCATGTTTTAATGGGCAAAAAATCATTCCATTTGATGAAATGACAGATTTGCAGGATTTGGGCTGGACACGTGAACATGTGCCATAAAAGTGATACGAAGGCCTCTAAATACTATTTTTATCGGTTTTCGTATGTGCTCTTTCCAGTGGTGTGATTTACAAGTTCAAAACTATTTTTATCAGGGTTTTTTATAGATCCAGTCTCTGTAAAACCTGATTCAGAGTGTTTTTGAACTGCGTGGATCACATCATCGGAAAGAGTGCATACGAAAACCTATAAAAATAGTATTTAGGGGCCTTTAGGGGGTATCACTTTTATGGCACATGTCCACGTCCGTAGTCAAAACTGCCCACTGTGCTCTATCCCTTTCACCTCTTACATAACACATGTGAGAAAACTGAGCGATCTGTATAAAATTGCTCGTTCTTATTTTCTATGAAAGATATTAAAGCACTGATAACAATCATTTCTAGAAATTATCATCATGTTACGAGTATAATACTAGTACCGACCAATATCAGTACTTCGGTACTCTACTGGTACTGTTGCATGCCTAAATTAGAGTTTCTTCGTGAAGAAATGACAAGAAATGATCTAAAGATCTGAAATTTTCTAGACCGATCAAATCTTAAATGTAGAATAAATATATCGAAGAGAAAAGATCTATTAGTTGGTTATCCAAACAATATTGTGTGCAATTTCAAGACAAATTATTTTTTCAATTTCGTAGTTTTCCAATTAGTATGTTCCGAAAAAATCCGAAAAAACATTAATCACCGTTCAGTATGAGTGCAAATAAATTTTTCATTCATTTTTCTCAATTTCGTGCGTTATTTTTGAAAACCATTTTACTGGCTCGAAGAAAAAGAGGTCCAACAATAATTGAAATATTATTAGCATGTGTCTTTCTTGGCTTACTAATCGGTCTACGTTATGTTGTTGATCGTCGATACTATGGATCATATCAAGTATCGCGTTTTCGACCACAGGATAAGATGACACTGAACCGAACAAATGGAACAGCAAATTTAATTTATTATTACCCATCATCGGTATGTGTTGATTCAATTATTAATTCAACAATAGAAAAATTACAAACAAGTTGGCCGTTATTTTCTCCCATTGGTAAATGTAGATCATTCATTTTCTCATAAATTTGCCATTCACGATTGCCGTCATTTTAGTTCAAAGTATATCAAATCCGAATGTTGATAATTTACCAATGGCTACACAACAGATAATATATGCATTTATTTATTTTACAAATATCGGATCAACATGTAATAGTTCAGCGGGAATGCCAGATCAGATAACATACACATTGCGATTGCAGGAGTAAAAAGAAAATAGTAAACGTTTGTCCCATGATTTTACTTAGTATTTGTTTCTGTTAAATTTAGAAATGGTGTTTTTAATTATCGAGCTGAACAAACAGTGATACAACCAACAAATTATCTATGGAAAACATCTCCAGAAGCTTACTGTCAAGGTAATTATTGATTTATACTGTATGAATTGAATAAATTTATTTTAGCATAAGACAACAGACATCATTGATGCCTGAGTAGTTCCATTTGAAATTTCTAATTGATAAATAAATTTTAGGATATAATGATAGTATTGTGTTTATACTAACTGAATAATTAAAAATTACTGAGATCTATCTAAAACTTCTAGAAAAAGGCTCTATCATTATTCTATCCTAGTAGCAAAAAAGTCTAGTGCTTATAACTTAAAATTTTCTACATATAAACTGTCAATTCTACAGAGACGATGCATGAGTGCATCGAGCAAACAGTTCTTTTGATTATGCCTATGTATATCTTGTAATAAAATATTATTATGGTATAGCTTATTTGAGAGAACAGCGAAATCTGATAGACAAAAACTAAATTAAATTAAAATTAAAAGTTTTAAATTATTAAAATTCTTAAATAGTGAAGGTACTTTCTCCTCACTTTCGAATTATCATGTCATCATCTTTTTGTTGAAAGAATTTAACTAATGGTACTTTTATAAATATTCGAATACTGTTCTTTTGAAAGATATGTTTCTATAAAATAACACTTCAAGGCGAAAGAGCTGCGGACCGGTGCAAATATCAACTGAGAGTTTTTTTGAGGAAGATTGCTTCGTTCTGATCCATAGAACACACTTTCAGATAAATAACGAAAAGTCGGTGGGATTTCAACACATTCTAAAGATTAAGAGGATTTAGATCAGCATTTAGAGTTCTCTGGTCTTACAGTCATGTCACAGTAAAGACTTTTCTCTGCTTGAGCCAAAAAATTCACCAGAGGTACTTAAAACACTTCCGAAGAGGTAGGTTTTAGAAATTTTCTCTAGATCTTTCTATAATGAGTTATAGGGTTTTTGATACAAGCTTTATGCTTTCAGAATACAAGCGGTATACTAAAATGGTACAGTAAACCTACCAAAAAATCACAAAATCAATTTTGTATAAATAGAAGTTCGAATAAATAGAGTTAGTCTTGAAGTAAATTGCATGCAATACGAGATCCACTGTTCTGTATCTTTCTACTGTACAAAGATGCCTGTTTTTAACAACTGAAAGATTTTGAGTATCTTTTCTGTAACTTGAGAAAGAAAAAGTTCTAGAAAATACTTCGATATTATTACAGCCCAAAAATACCGTTCGAGAAGAATGTAGAACCAAATTTAAAAGCTATAAAGTAGATCCATCTTAAGCAAAATACATATGTTTTTCTCGTAGTGTCAAGTCAAGATTTAACGAAAAACTTCGAATTCTTTAAGTGTTTAAGACATTTAAAAATGAAATTTTTATAATCGTGTGTCGTCTCTACAGAATACAAATTTTGGACCAATTGTATCTAGAGCTTTAAAGAACAACATCTCGAAAGAAAATTGTTTAATTCAGTTTTCTCATCACAGTTTTTTCGCTGTAACTTCCCATTTTCTGTTTGAATATATCATGCTTTTGTTAAACATCCCAGAGTCATTAGGGTCGATATTTTTGAAAAAAAAGGTTGGATGATATCGATTAACTGGCAAAAGCAGAGTGCTTTTGAGAATGAAAACAGTATTTATGGATATAAGCGAGTCTTTGATGGAAATATTTTCAAGCTCAGATATAGGACTGAGAAAGTTCCCATTACGTTGATTTAAAGCTAACTATTTTCTTAGTTACCGTTAAAATAACGGTAACTATCAGTCAGTTCATTTCTTCTTCAAAGACAATTAATCTCTATCTGTCAAAAGATTATTCTTTTATCGATCTATGAAAAACACGTCAACTCTGTCCTACTCTGACACTATTTAGACTTCTAAGAGAAATTTTTCTGTTTAAAGAATAAAATATAAAAAGAACAAATTCTATATTTTCATAAAATGTTCATCTTTTACATATTCAAGGAGAAGAGTGCTCGCTAAAAATTTATTTCGTATTGTATCCCGACATGTGGGCCGATAAAAAATGTTCTATGACGGCGTTTGAGTTTTGTCTGATCAACGGCGCCTAATTGTATAATTTTTGTTCGCTTTCGGTAGCTGCAGCGCAAACTTTTTCACTCGCCGGCGTGAGAGTGAAGAATCTTGAAATCGAGGGCTAAATTTGTTTCCTTCACAGTGCTACTATTTAATGCAAAAATTATCTCAACCAAAAAATGCGACTTGCCGCTGTTCTTTTCAAATTCTGAATGCAAATGTTTCATCATATGAGAAAAGGAGATAGACATTCTGTTGATGGAAGAGAAAGTTAAAAAATGTTCCCTAGTCTTTTATAAGTATGAAATAATTGTTATGAAGTGAATTTTGTCTCGTTTATCGCATCGCAATCCAACGTTGAATATCAGTCCCATTGTGCTGAACACATTCACAGACTGTTGCTACTTTCATAGTTGTTTTATCTGTCATGATCTTTCAGGCAATTTGTCGTAGTTTACATGGAATAAAATTTGAATTAGGTTGAGATTTGTATCGCTTAGCCAAAACCATTCAATCTTTTATCAATCAGTAACAATTGTGAAAGCAACGGCAAAAATGAATATAGCACTTCGCAAACCCATGCACTCGAAGCGTTTTCACGATCTTACCCAACGTCGGTTACTGCAGTTGGCGGCAGAATTTAACCTCAAAATTTTGGTTGCGGCGGCGGCGCATATCGTTAATTGTACCAACTTCGCGAACTAAAATTAAATTAATTAGAGAAGATCCAATACCATTTTTATACTGTAGTAGTTTAAAGTATACGAGTCGTACACGAAACTGATGTATTTTTTAGAAAAGAATTCCTTTTTAGCTTTTTAGATTCAATTCAATTACTATTTGATCAAAGATCATGAACATATAAAATAGTGAAATGTTTTTAGCAAAGCTAGTTCAAGGTGACAAGTGCCTTGCGATATGTAAATTCGTATATATATGGCTATTATAGTGCTTTTATTTTATTCTTTCAATAGAAAAACTTCTCTTAGAAGTCTAAATAGTATTAGAGTAGAATAAAAGAAAAGTAGATGTGTTTTTGATACATTGATAAAAGAAGAAGAATCTTTTGACAGATAGAAGTTAATGATCTTTGAAGAAGTATTCAAATCAATTAGAAAAGAAAATGAAATTCCTGTATACATACATTTATATAAAAATTATTATAAAAGGAAATGTTGTGTAACAGCAGAATACAGGATTACATGCGGAATAGAGGAACAATGCAACCGATCGACTGGAATATATGTTGAAATGTGCCCTCATTATTTCAATGAAAAATCCTCAGTTAATAATCTCATCCCATAGTGCGATTTTCCAGATTAGTTTGAATTAGTGTCGCGCTGACACAGTTTGTTCAAAGTTCAAATTTTTGTAAACACAGCTAAAGCTATAAGTTTCTTCTAGCAACTGTTGTAATTGCAACTGTTTTTCTAGTTATCGTTATCGATAACGGCCGAAGAAGTAACAGAAACTTTTTCAGTCCTACTCAGATATTGCGTTCTCACCCTTTTTATACGTCACGAAAAGAAATCCATTTTTCATCGATATTCTTATACATTGGTCGATTTGTGGTATAATTTCTTCTTCGTGTCATTACTATACGGTATTCAGAATCGAATATATTTGAGATAGATTACTTAGTACTAAAAAATGTTTACTTTCTTTTAGATACAAGCAATACTGCCAATTATACTGGTGCATTTTTGGGTATGCAGTACTTCATAGATTTAGCCCTAATTGAATATTCTACAAATGTTCCAATGAATGATTTATCGAACGTATGTGCACTTTGATTCAAGCTTTTCTCTTACTTCACAGATGGTTTCTAACAAGACCACCTTGTAAATTTCAAATGTGACTAACAGAAAATTGATTCAGACTATTCTGCTAATTTGTTCTAATCATCACATTTACGTCTCACAGCTATCACTCCAACGTCGCGCACATCACTATCAAACACTTGCATAGCTTATTTAAAGCACCAGTATGGCCCAACTGTTCATTGTTATGTAAATGTAAAAAACAGCCCTTTACTAGAGACCCTTACTAGAAACCCTACCGAAAATATGAAGGTAAGCCATACCATATGATTTAGTTTTCCACTTAGATCAAAAATATCAGACGGTTGTTGTATAAATAGCCGTAGAATATTTTTTACGATAGTTTTTCTCTCCAATGGATTCATTTTAGTACGGTTCAGAATTGTCAAAGAACCTAACTTCTGATCAATTTGTCGACAAAAAATTGCAGATAGATATAATTTTGTATTTCCTACTGACGAGGGATCTTTTCCAACTGTCTCATCACTTTCTGGTCGAAACCCAGTGGGTTATAGATAATCGACTACACTGCTTCCGAATATCCATATGCAAAAGTTCCTAAAACTTTTACTTAATAGATTACGATTGTATCCCACGAAATTCTTATCAAAGTGAGACATCTCCCATCTCTGTATGACCTTTCTTTGCAAAGTTATAGAATTTATAAGAAAAGCCCTAAATGAATTTCTTATTTCTGTAGCTTTGAGCTTACAATGAACATTTAGGGCTTTACATGTAAATTCTATAACTTTGCAAAGAAAAGTCATGTAGAGCTGGGAGATATCTCATTTTTATAAGAATTTCGTGGGCTGCAATCGTAATCTATTATATGAAAGTTTTAGGGACTTTTCGAGCTTTCTGGAAAACCGGTTTGCAATCAGAAAGCGATTAGATAGTTAGAAAAGGTTCCTCGTGAGTGATGTAACTAAATGAAATATGCGCTTACTAATTTTTGATTCAGATCAGAATTTATTATTTTTTCTAAAACACACGATCCTTAGGAAAAGTGCTAACACTATATATTTGGAATAAGTCTCGGAACCATCAGCAAAATCCGATTCGTAGATTCAAATACTAAGATTTAGGGTAGAGCGAAAGAACACTTTGTGACCTGCAAAACATTCTAATGAGTTAAGCTGAAAAAATACCTTCTTCTACAGTCAGTATGTGTATTGTCATTAGGATCGGCTCATCGTATGTGAACGAACGATTATTGTTTGACTGTGTCAACGTCATTATGCTTCTTGTGAGGAATTTCCATGTTCTATTATCAAAATTTGCAAAACTTGAAATGGCAAATGTTCATCTGTTTAACCGTTGTACCGTTTTGTTCACTTCTAGTACCGCAGGAAAGAATACATTATTTCTTTACTTGTTAGTTTTCTATTTTAAGGTTCACTTAGATCATCTTGGCTGTCCAGCTTATTATGATGATCAATTAAATTCTGTTTATAACTTTTTTGTTCCAATATTCATTTCAACTATTTACATGATTACATTTATTATGAACGTTGGCTATATTGTCGAAGAACGACATACAAAAACAAAAGTAATAAATAATTTGAATTTAAATTTTGTTTAAACAGACTTTTTCTTTTCTTTTCAGGAGTATCTTCGAATATTTGGTTTACGTTCATGGATAAATAATTTAGTATGGGTTTGTCGATCAATGTGTTTCTATCTTGTTCTATCAGCTCTTATAACTGGCCTTGCTAATGTTGTATTACCAAGTTCCGGAACCAGATTCAACAGTGTCAGTAAAGCATTGTTTAATAACACACATTGGACCGTTATACTCACCATATTATTTATGTATGTATACATACTCATGTAGTATTTTCAACAAAATACAAAAATTAAATATGTTTGGAATAAATTGTGATTGACAAAAGATAAAAACTTTTATATTTTTCTACATTTTCTTTCGAGAATCGATAAACTTACACTCTGGTACACCTAATATCTAAGTTCGATCGATGTGCTGAAGTGTAGTCATATACTCCATGTATAAAACACAAATTTTTATCTTTTATCAATTATAAACTATTTCAAAAAAATTCATTTCCAGTTGTATTTTAGTACAACAATAGTAGCTAATAGTTAACTTTTCCTATTAAAATGTTCTCTTTCTTCAGATATTCTATTCAAATGTCAACTTTTGGTGTTCTAATTGGACAATTTTTTTCTACACGTAAGTCTAAACAGAGCATAAAAATAATTTTGATATTTTAAACTCAACTTATTTGAACTAAATAAATTTTATTTTACAAGCACTTTTTCATACAAAATCATTTTCATTCTTTAACCGCACTAAACTCGCGTGACTTGTAGAGAAATTGTAACAGTGAATTTGGCTTTTCTCTGGTTAAGCGGCAAGACGACGATAAGTAAGTAGATCGGTAACCGTCACTGAAGATCGAATATGTCTGATGTGTACTCTCAACTGTGTTGAGAAAAAAGTTACAGAAAGGCAGATGAATTATGAAACAGGACTTGATGGAATTAGAAAGTGAATTTTAACACGGTTAGAAGTAGACAAACATGTAAAAAGAAAATATACGGCTTGTCCAAGTGTGACGCTGTGACATTTTTGACACAGTAATTTGAGCTTTCCTCAAAAAGTGTATACTAAGTGTCTACTTTTGGTATAAAAATGAAGGTATGTGGTTAAGGACTCAAACTTTTAGAAGCGTTTTTCGGCACGTGACGCTGTGACAAAAAAAGGCTTTAAATTCGAAGTCCTTCTCGTTAAAAGCTAATTTGCTGCG
>CAJNOQ010005358.1:0-15481 GCA_905250885.1 Didymodactylos carnosus | reverse complement strand
TTATTTTAAACGAGATACTAGTGCGAAAGAATCTTTTATAAACGATTTTGAATTGTTGTCACAAAATTTTAATTGCTCTGCTAAATATTTGGATAAACGGTAACATGGTGCATTACAAGTAGAAATGATAGATCTTAATGGATAATTCGATTTGTGTATCTTCACCGTATAGTATGAACATGGTATCGTACATCCACTAAAAGTTATATTTGTACATTAAACTCTATTGAAAAATAAAAATGTGAGATGCACGCTGGAAAATTTGGTGATCAAAAAAATTGATACCCACAAAAATATAAATTAAGAGATTGCGGTTTGTGTGTCTGAACGTTCTTAATCCAGCCACATTAGTGGCTCGTATGTCGGATGCTATTTGACCGATTTGCACCTCATAGTTAGCTCAAATGATATAATGGCTAGCTCTGACGAGGAATCACTCTATGCGAGTATACTAGTTGAAGAAGTGATAAAAATAGCAGTCAACCAAATATGGGATCAGAATAAAAAGAAGTTTATAAAAATAACTAAAATAGACCTTTTTATTCTATTCAACTTAGCTACGCGTAATGTTCAATTTTGTTTCAATTATAAAATTTACCGGCAAGAAGATGGAGTGTCAATGGGTAGTCCATTAGCATCTAGTTTAGCGAATCTGTTCATGGAGAACCCAGAAAACAAACATATTTTAACATCAGAAAATGAAAAAAGAGTAAAAATGTGGATAAGATATGTTGGTGATATTCCAGTTCTAATTAACGGTACCACTTATGATGTTTTTGAATTATTAGACGACAACATCAACAAAATCCATCCGAACATAAAATTTACACTAGAAATAGAACAAGATAATAAATTAACCTTTTTAGATGTTTTGATCAAGAAACATTCGGATCATCTTGAAACAACAGTATATAGGAAGAAAACATACACTAATCTATACATCAAATGGGATTCCGGGTCACCGAGATATTAAAAGGTTGCTTTAATAAAATGTCCGGTTATTCGAGCAATTAGAATATGCTCACAAAAGAGTTTATTAGATAGTGAAATTTCTTGGCTTAAAACCATTCTTAGTGCGAACGGTTATCCAGCTAATTGGTTATTCAATTATTATTGGTCGATTCAAACTTTTATTTTCGAACTTTTGGGGATGGAACATGTTTGGCGGAGACTTGTTTTATGACTTATATGGAGTCTCTGCTCATCGCCAAAATTTTTCGCGTCCACTCCTAAATAATGACAGTAATTTTGTCCTCGTTTCAAAATAGAAAAAACTACTGATCTGCCGTTTTCAGCAGTGTTTAGAGTATCATCTTTTGTCTGTGTGTATAGAATTTCAACCTAAATTAGTCTGTCCTTTAGTTTGTATTGAAACACTAGTAAACGAAGAACAATTTTCGAACAGGACAAAATTGAGCGTCTATTTTCAAAATCTAACAATTTTTGACGCATGTGTGTCCAGGGTTACAGTTCTGTTCATGTTAATTTTGGTATTGAGATAATCTCGAGGATTTTTCTCAAAAAAAGTTTTAACACCTTTAAGTTAAGGTGAGACAATGACTACTTTTTTTCGATAATTAAATTCTTGTTCTAACAAGAGCAGTAATAAATACGAAATAAAAATGTGATACAATATTAAGTATGACTGTTTGTTCAGCTTTTCAATTTAAAAACTGAATATAAATCTCGAAGTGGTTTCGGCATCATTTGTGGCTCAGTCAGAAAATATTTAAATCTAATCATTCGATTATAAAGTGCCATAGCCATTAATAATATTGTTAAAATCTTGTACGCATCCGACTTGATCTCTGTAAACATGTAATAGTAACCAGCTGAATGTGCTACAATATCACTCACTGTTTCGACCACTTCTTTTCCACATTGTTTTATATCAAAACGATTCTTAGTAAATTCGACGCATGACCATAAGAAAATATTACACAAATTTGCAACTGATTTATCATCGGGTTTGGGTGGATTCAGTTTTAAATTTAAATAATAATAAACGTGTCCAATAAACATTACAATCCAGTTGATATAAATTAGAAACCCAAAAGCATTATTTAGTAATAACTTATGATGAAAACACAGATTGAATAAATGTGTTAATGCATCAAGTAGAAAATAGGTTGTTTGACGTCTTAAAAAGCCTATTTTTGAATTTTTAACTCCGATTAACACCAAAAAATGAGATATAGCCATAAATAGTTCAAATGATGTCCATAATACTTTTAATTCTTCGGATGCAATCATCTTGATGTTGATCAGCGAGTGTAGGAGATAATTCAGATCTCTACTCCTGACTTTTTATTCTCTTCTTTGAATGTTCTATTCTTATGATATTTGATTTGCGTCACCATCATGCGAAGAAATGATATTGTTAAAACCAGAGATGTTCTTATCAAACACGCTGAGTATACAAAAGCGACAGGCGCGCACATGTTTAGTCAGAAATTATCGGTACATAAGTGCATTAAAAAGACATTTGCGTCAGAGATTGTTAAGCACGTGCAAACTAAGCATACATGCATATCGAAAAATGTCAGCGTGTTTCATTCAGAATGGTAGAAGGTATCCAATGATCTGTTTTTCAGTCAAATAATCTATGTCTTGACGTTAAACTAGTTGTTTATTGGAACGTCTTTGTTGTTTGAATTAAGGAATAGATATTAATTAATATTGAGGTTTTTAGTTATCGGGGTTGTTTACTATTCCTTATTAAGATATCAAATACGCTGAGTATACAAAAGCGACAGGCGCGCACATGTTTAGTCAAAAATTATCGGTACATAAGTGCATTAAAAAGACATTTGCGTCAGAGATTGTTAAGTACATGCAAACTAAGCATACATGCATATCGGAAACCAGTGGGAAATTTTAGTTTGAGGTATGAAAATGACCACAATAAGAATTTCAGTATAGTAACGAATATATTACTCTTGATGTTAAAAACACATATAGTTTGCTTCAACTAAATACAAGAGATGTATATTGTTAAAACCAGAGATATTCTTATCAAATACGCTGGGTATATAAAAGCGACAGGTGCGCACATGTTTAGTCAAAAATTATCGATACATAAGTGCATTAAAAAGACATGTGCGTTAGAGATTTATCAGTTTTAAAATTCCATGCTAGTTGTACTAACTAAAGAAAACGAAAAATGTCAGCATGTTTCATTCAGAATGGTAGAAGGTACCCAATGATCTGTTTTTCAGTCAAATAATCTATGTCTTGACGTTAAACTAGTTGTTTATTGGAACGTCTTTGTTTTTTGAATTAAGGAATAGATGTTAATTAATATTGAGGTTTTTAGTTATCCGGGTTGTTTACTATCCCTTATTAAGATAGTTGATCAGCTTGAAGGTTTGACAGACTTGACTTTTAACAAGCATGCGTCGAATGTGTCGATCAAGCTTTGCTTCTTCTGTTCCTGGAGCTTTTTTGTTACTCATAGAAGATTTTGAATAATATGAAAGCTTAATTTTCCTTCTAAAGCGATAAGCTTACTTCTATCATTAAAAAAAGTTAAGATTTAACTGTACAAAGAATGATTTTTCTTGAGATTTTTTCTAAAGATTTTCACATATGTGAGGATTCAGCGCATCAATATCAGCTTCTGACTGACAACGGAAGATGTTTTTGTTTATTCTGTCAGATGTATGCGTACGCACCATGATTCTTCCACTTGATTTGATAATCATGGAATGGAAATTGATCTGTAAGCAATAACGGTGATGCATTAAGAAAGTTTTCACATCAGCAAAAAATAAATGAAAGTCAGATCTGGTCACCTGGTAAATGGATGACTGGAAAGAACTTAAATCTGTCCTAAATACTACAAACATTCTACGGGTTAATCATAATTATCCTACACGTTTTTAGAGCTTCTTTCTTCTTCTGGTTTACGCTAATAACTAAACAACTGATAAAATGTTTTTAAAAACAGTTAGTCACCTTTTGAGGTGGAGCGACTTTTTTCTTCATAATAAAATCAATAACGAAGATATGCAAAAAATGCCGTTTAAATGTGTTTTTTGGTGGAATTTAATCTGAGGATCTCGATTATGCGTATGTATCGAATTTTTATTCGAAGTAACCGATTGCCGAAAAGTGCGTTGCGTTAAAACTGGCTATTTGATTCAACATGTCAAACTTGAAATCACTACTCTTTCTTCGAGGAAATCAACTATTTACGATTACCAACCAAAAAAATGACATATATTTTACACTATCTACGATGTTATTTAAATAAAGGACAATTTCTACTGATAATTGGCCGTAAGATAACCTGAGCGTCGTTAAATACATATACGATGACAGTCTGCTGTAAGAATTTGACTAAGTCTAAGTCTTCAAAAGTAGACTAATCTTTTATCTCTATATGTCCCATTTAATTCTTTCAAAATAATGAAAATGAACTATATGCAAATTTTTTATGATAATACCAAGCCCTTAAAAACAGCTATTTCAACAGAACAGGTGCTTGTCATACCATAAAGGTAGACAAAAAAAGGAAGAGAAAAGTGTTTCTTTCTTGAACGTTAGTATAATGAAAATTTTCTCTATTCCATTTTCATAGTAAGACTTTTAAGATTAAAAGCATATAGAATTAACCATTTGATTCGTATAACAAAGACAAAGTGTTTGAGAATGGGTTATCTAGGTGAATTAGTTTACAATTTCTTTTAAGACTAAATGGAGACTGCCTGGAAATGTGGAAGAAGAAAACGTTGACAATAGAAGAATAAAAAACCATCACAAAGGTAGAAAAGAAGTACGCGTCTCATGCGTATCATAAATTTCAGACTTGCCTGTCTTTCGATACATAGGTAATGCTTACATCACTTTTAGAATCCTCTGAACACGAAGCAGTTATAGACTGAAAAGGTGACGAAATAAATTTATTGTATCAGAACCGGGAAAGCAGCGGTTTGAATACTAAAACAATTTTTAGAAGACTGGAAACTTAGTGTCAAAAGAGATCATCTTTTTGACATCTTGGAAGGAAGAAACCTTGTGGATGATATGAACGTTGAATAGTCATTTTCTTTTTTTCCGTGTTCGCACTGATTAACTAAAATGATTAAAGGTTGTCTTACAATTTTGTTTGTGCTCACCTGGATATCCATAAGTGTTTGAAGGAGAACATTCAGACTTTTTCTGACAATTTTAATGTTTTTTCTTCTATATTCGCATTCTATATTCATTTGTATAATACATGGTGTTTCCATTTCAGAAACCTCAATTTCATAGGACACGTTGTTCTCTATGAAAATCAAGGTATGTAGAGTATCGTTTAAAATAAATTTTGTTAAAAGATAAGCTAAAAGATGTTAAATCATCTACTAATCGTTGTTTTTCTTTAAATTTTTTAACTTTTGTTTCATTTATTTAATACTGTTCATGATCTCGTGGCATACATGATTGTTTCATGTAAAGGTATTTTTTTTTCATTTTTTCACTCAACACGGGTAACATTTGTATGGGTTGTCAAAGTTATATATATATATACGTTACATACTATTATGTACTATCGAATGATTTGAATAAAAAAATGTTTTAGCTTTTTTTTCAAAACGAAAAATTTATTTTTTCTCTCCCGTTTCTTTGCCGGATTTCTCTGTGTGTGAACTCACTTCAACAAACAACACGGCGCCGCCCTACTTTTTATTTTTTTCGTATTTTAATCGTTTTTCTCCTTGCTCTTCCATAATCCCATGTCTGTAATACCGCTGACCAACACATCCCAGCGAAAAAAAGAAGAAAAGAAACACGAACGAACAAAAACGTTGGTACCACCAACTGTCGCATGCATTATCATCACTGACCAAGATATATATATATATATATAACCTATTAACGAACAAGTAGTTTTTGATGTAATTGAACGAAAGAGAGGGAGAGAGGAAAATAGAAAGAAAAGAAAAAAACACTCGAAATGTTATCAATATATACAGAAATGCCGATATATATGCGCAACACAATATGGAACCATACCGTTTACACTACGCGCGTTGACAATAAAATTCAATTTTTTTTATAATGTCGCATTAGATAGGAATGTTGGATACTGCAAAAGAAATTTCAGCTGATATATTGGTAAGCCAAAGATTGAGAAAAAATTTCATGAATAAATCTATTAGAAATAGTAAATATTTTATTTTGGTCTAATTATTAAAAAAATAAAATCCTCGTCTTTAAAAGTCATGTCACTACTAAAATCATGGCCGTAGACTTTACATCATCATCATCATCATTTGGTACGCATTTTTCCATTTACATCGTCGACTTTCTTTTAATTAAATAAAATTAAGTTTTTCAATAAGCATTGTTCCATATCTCACATAACACGAAAAGAGTGAGTTCTAAATACACATTACCGACTAAGAAATTTAAAGAATATACCGTAACAATAAGTCATGTAAATCGAAGCATTCAAGTATTTATTTTCGCACTATAGAGTGCAAATGAAAGTTTTCAAAACAAAGTAAAAATTGTTTGCTGACAAAGATATTCCGTTATCTGAATTGATAATTTCTCGAATCGCATTTGAAAATAATTGAAAATCTCATTGATTTGCAAATTTCTAATCTGTTATATATCATTTGAACATTGTTCCGATGTGATAGAAAAAATATATTAAGTATAACTTATGTATTTCTGTATAAGCGTCATAAATCAGCTGTTTTGTTAATGTTTTAAGTGTATGGTGATTATATAGAATTCAAAAAACCTACGCATTTTTTTGTTTGATTTTTTAATGTTTGATGCACAATATTTCCAGGCTTTCTCTTCTGGTATTTGCTTTCTTTCCATTTTTTAAAAAAATAAAATTCTGGCCGATGATCACGAAAAAAGAAACATTAACAAGAAAAGAACATACCCTAGACATTTTTTTTTAAAAAAAAATATATATTGTACTTTTTGGTCACTCAAATTTCTTTTGTCAATTCTTAAGGTACAACAAGAGAGAAATGGCGCTGTATCATATGTGTTTGTATTTTATACATATATACCAACACTTAAAGTGGAGAGAGAGAGAGATAATGAAGGAGAAAAATACAGGCACACTTTACTGTGCTTTTGCTTCTTCTTCTTCTTCTCTTATATTTTGAGATGATTCCAGATAGAATAGAGAGATAAAAATAGTTTTAATCCTCGCTTTTAGCCGCAATGATCATTATCATTATCATTGTTATAAAAAAAAATTGATTCTTAAATATCTATCGTGTATTTGTCTCAGTGATCGTTTAGATTAAGAGTGAGAGAAAGAATAGAAAAACAATTTTTCTACATATTTTCCTTCTTGTTTGTGACAATAAAATATGTATATTGGATTATATATTAGCATCAGCTGCAACAATAGTATAGAATAATAATATCAAGGATCAGTTTTTTTGGAATGTGTGATGGTATGTGTCTAATTCAAGGTGAAAAATAGAGAAAGACAGAGAAGGCTTAGGTTTTTTGCTCAAACCATTTTGTCTTTCAAACCACAAGGTAAAATTATCAATATTTTACGAACAAAGAATCTCAAATCTAATCAGTTGCTCTATTGATAAAGTTAAAGAATATCTTCTATTGTTTCAATCGTGTCTACGTATTATAAACAATATTTTCAGGGACTAAGCACTGGCTTCATAAATATATTTATTCTCTCATGTCGAATAATGTTTGATAGGGTTTTGTTCATTCCATTACGTGCAGTTGTTTTTTTATTGTCTTTCTAATCCGTCTTATTTTAATATTATCTTGTGACATAAACCTTATTCAATGATTTCTATTTCATTTCTTCTCTTCATTAATTATTCAATTTTCAATTTTAGAATTCCTGTATCATAGAATAAACGATGACTTCAAATAAAGCAAAACGTTATTTACAAAATAAAATTGCCATTGAACAGCATACATTTTTATCGCCGCCACTGTCAACAACACATCAAGATGTTGAACAACAAAAAAGATCATATAAATTTACAAGTCGTCGAACATCATATCAAAAACAGGATTTGATACCACCAATTATTTGTGTTGATAAATCAACAGATAATGAGCAAGAAGATGATGATGATGATGTTGACGATGTAGATGATGCAAATAGTATCTTAGATGAATTTGATCGTGTTTTAGATAATGAATTAATTATGCCAACGTCAAATGTTCATCGTACATTTTCATTGAAACAACAATCACAAGAACATCTTGCTATTTTAAATCAGCCTAGAAGTTTTTCATTTGCTCTTGGCTCATCGACAACAAATTTAGATGATTCTTCTTCATCATCTTCTTCTACCGCCTCCTCGACCTCATCTCCTGTAAAATTAAACCTTCCATCACAAGCAGAACGTTCTAACAGTGGAAAAACAAGTTTATCAAAAGAAACATTTTCACGTTTATTAGCCTCATTAGCGTTTCGTCAAACAAAACGACCGTCAATTAATCGAACAGTACAAACGTCTCAGACATGTCTATCGTGTCAAAATCAAACATATTTACAATTACAACCAAAACATAAAAAACGGCCATCGATATTTGGTGTTCTCGTAGCGAAATTGTCGGCAAATACTGATACGTCTACATCTGATTCACCAACCTCGAAGCATTGTCATTTATGTAAAAAAGGTTTAACAAAATCAATATTTTATAATCAAGTTTTAAGCGATGATCAACATTCAATGTCAACATCATCGGTTGAACAACAACCGCAAAAACCAGATATTGAATCTTCTTCACCCACTGTCGATATTAATAAAAATTATTCATCATCATCGTTATCGAAAAAAAGTCGTCTTAATCTAAATACTCGAACAAAACGTCGTCGTAGTTTACCATCATTATTTCATAGTCTATTCGATTCTGATTCACTTGAAAATAAATCGACTCGTCTTATTATTGATTCATCATCATCGTCACAACGTCTATCTCATCATCATCAACAACAATTACCATCATTTTCAAGTATACTAACAAATAGTTTACTCGATAGTATAGCACGTGATACAACAACAAACCGTCCATTAACCAAAGTACGAAGTACTAATTTATTAAATCAAAAAATAAC
Organism: Didymodactylos carnosus; assembly: GCA_905250885.1. Classification (NCBI taxonomy): domain Eukaryota; kingdom Metazoa; phylum Rotifera; class Eurotatoria; order Philodinida; family Philodinidae; genus Didymodactylos; species Didymodactylos carnosus. Next base: position 6,417 of record CAJNOQ010005358.1, on the reverse strand, counting down.
CATTACAACAGCTCATTCTTCCTCTTCATCAATATCGAGTATTTCAAGTATAAATGATGATGATAATGACGCTAATGTCACAACAGAATTAAAACATCATATCACAAAAAATGATAATCAAGCTACAGATTTACAGGTATGTAAAAGATATTTTTTTTATTGTTCAAATATCTCACTTTTATCTAAGATAATACTCTTCCAATACGTTATTATGTCACTTAATCTTTATCCTTTTTTTAAAAAAATTAGATAAAAGCTAAAAAAACATCGAAATATAGAAAACTTGTACATTAGTTATACGATCTCAATAATCGAATGAGTTTTTTAATTTGAGATTGACATTGTTTGTATATCATCATGATAATGATAATAGCAATAATAGTTTAAGTGTACATATGACCGGCTTGACCATGTTTTACCTACTAAATATGTACATATATGTATATATATATATAAGAACAAAGTCGTGCGCCTTTAGGCTTTGTTTACTCGCGTCTGTATCATTTTGAGTCTAAAATATAATGATGGTGAAGGTTAAGTGTTAATACATTGTTGCTGTTGTTGTTGACCTTGATTTTATTTTGCTATATATCTTTGAGGATTAACACTCAAGACAAGAAAAATACTACATCAGGACAATGATCGTGCTTCTCACTATGAGTAGTTAATAAATATTTGACATATACAAGTCAATAATTGTTTCAAATAAATCATTATTTTCATTTATACATACTCATAACGATGTATTGATATTAGATAGATGACTTTGTTTAATAGACTTTTGTATATAGTTATCCAGTCATTAGGTAGCCAAGTGATTCTTTGACGGTATTAAACAATTATTTATTCTATAAATTTTGAACATTCTTTGTAGAACAACGATCAATGAATTGTAAAACAAGAATAGATGTAAAATTATATATGGTAATGGAATGGATCACTTTATTCCCGTTCGTAATACGTATGACATAGATAGAAATTTAACTATAGCACTAAAGGACGCTTGAAACCAAGTTAGATCCATGAATATCCGAATGATAGTTTGAAATAGACGATTAGATCGGTTTTGAGGTATTAATTATAATTAGTATACGAGAATTTTATTCCTAATTGTTAAAAAGGTTTCGTCTCAAACAGTAAAAAAACGTCTCTAGGAAAGCGTTTGAAGGACCTTTGAAGAATTCATACAAGTGACATTGTTATCTTCATATCTCTGTATAGACTGCCATTGTACACTATATATTCACATTTGGAGTATGTATACTTGAGTAGATGTTTATTATTATTCTATATATTCTCTTCACAAATCGTGCAGACAATTTTACGTTTCAATGTCAGACATGATTAAAGTTAATCAAGATTTATTTTCTTCACACACACACACACACACACACACACACACATATTTAAATATAACTGTTGTTTTTTGTGTCTAACTAAACAGAACATAATATTCTATTCTTTTCTCATCATCAGTTATATACAGCAAACATAAAATGCTTTACTCTCGTATTACGATTGTTTTATTGACAAGAACATTTTAAACAGAATAAAACAAAAAAATCACGTTAATGATAATGACTAAGAGCTCATATGGGCTGACCTTTTTTCTCTCTATTGTTCAAATTGGCAATAATAAATAATGTAAGAAGTGTCTGCAACTATATAAGATATTTTTACGTGCTCTCTCTCATTCAAAAAAAAGAAAATACTATAGGTCAATTAGTAGACTATTGTACAAAGAGAACATATTGCTAACGTAAATGTAAGACATTAATAACTAGTTCCTGAAAATATCTATTCATGTAAATGAGTATCTCCAGATTCTTTTGTGACATTAAAAAGTGTTTAACAGACTAGTATAACTACTTTAAAGATCAAGATCAGTTCTCATTTACTTGAGTATATGGCCATCGTACGTTAGAAAGTATTAGTATTTTTCCGTTAAAGTCTGCTAGATTAACTATAGTATCACGATCATTGACGCAATCACTGGGAAAACGTCATTTTGTTTTATGTATAACTATAGTTAAAGTTAAGGGAACGAACAATGAACTTATAAAAACAGTTAGACGTATATATATATACTGAGTCTGCTGTTTAATTTCAATGAATATTTATTACATTTCAATTAAAATCAAAGAAAAACGTCTACTTGATCATAACCTCTTTTCTTTTTTCAAAGCAGAACACATAGAGCTGCTACTATAGTCTTAAAAGAAGAAAAGAAATCATGTGTCCTTCAACTCACTCTCTTGACTTGTTTGTCTATATATATATAGACTATATACGTATGTACAAAAGATAAAAAGTGTTTTGGTTCAACTATCAATTTTCAAGCTTTAACTGATTGTATATACATGCCAATAACGATTTTTATGAGACAGAGACAAAAGAAAGAAGAATTTTAATCAGTTAGTCAGAGAACAAATAAATGAGCTTGATTGAACGATATATATGTTTGCAACTGTACATTTTATTTCTAGAGATTTAGTCAAAAAATTGTTTAGATTTTCATAGATATTTTTTTGTTTTCCTCGGCTATTAATTTGATTATTTTTAGAATTAGTTTTACATAAATTTTTTTAACCGATATATATCACTCGGAGAGACAAAATATGTTGACGTCATTTATGTAAATTAAATTTATCTGATGATAGACATCGTCGATAATTGATTTGCTTTTTTTCTAAAAATGACGTATTCAGACAAATATAATATAATGTGATTTAGTGAAATATAAGAAATAACGTTAACAGTGGTGACTCATTGATTGTCACAAAATAGTTATATAATAAACACAAATAATGAAATTAGCATTTTTACTAAAAATATGAAAAACAACGAACAACTGACAAATCTGGAAATATAGTCAGAATACTTACCATTTGTATGTTCCAATTTACCAAAATGTCTATTTTCAGGATCTATATCAAGTTTACTACAAAATCGATACCTCTTCGTTTTCGATAAGATTCTGACAAAACAAGTCTTTCGAAAAGCTGCACTTTTTAAAGTCAATACGTGAAGTTTCATTAACGAATTATACACAATCTGTTAGTTCACGTCATATTATAGGTTCCCTGGTCTAACTTAATTTAAAGTAAACCTTATGTTTGTAACTGTCAATACTTGGATTACGATACGACACTAAATATGCTGTTGTGACCCTAACGATACATTTTCAGGCTTAACTTTTTTAGTCTTAAACGTTTTTCATGTATCTTAAAAGTTTACTTAGGATTAGATATACGATGTAAAATGAAGCGTTCTGAGAGCCGATGCTCTTCACAAAAGTCGATATCATTCCAGCTTTGCAGAGATGCACAAGGCACGACTTTTTGTACCTGAGGACTGTAGCTCTCTATTTTACCTATCTTCAGACTAGGTACGAGTATGAGTCGATTGGACATTCACGGGGCTATTCGTATTTTGAGTGCATATTTCTATAAAATAGTCGTTATTAATGAAATTCGTTAGCTAATGGACAATTTTTCGAAAATAAAAATCAGAATTTGAACTTTGTGAACGATTAAGAGATGAATGAACTAACATTGAAACAACATTCAGCTGGTATTGCAAAGTCACTTCTGCTCCTTGTCTTTCACTATAATTGATACGAAGGACCATTTAACGTCTTTAACAATCAAAAACAAGTGAAATATTAATAAATAAATCAATAAAAGATATAAAATCCTTGTAGATTAAGAAGAAAAGGAGTGTGAATAGATTTGTCATTTCCTCGATGTGTATATAGACAAATGTCATCTTGATACACACACATAACAAACATAACTTGATGCATATGTGTGTGTGTGTGTGATATATACGATTCCAAAGAAAAAGATTGTCACTTTATACGTTGGCACTTCTTCCTATTCACTGTAATATTACGCGAAAAATCCGCAAATTAAGACGTACCTTACGCTAAAAAGTGTTAGTTTAAGTTTTTCGTGAAAAGATTTTTTTTCCTTCTCGTTTCGTAATAAAACACATATGGAATCGATCGTCACATTTTTTGATACTGTGACAACAATATTACAGAAGGCAATAATCAACAGTAGAAACGAACTTTGTTATTGTGGATTTAGTGTAGATTGAAGGATCGAAAAGTGTGAAACGATACATCATCGATGTTAAGCATTCTTTCCATTTAGTAGCTTCTTGTCTTTCATAGTTCTTCTTAGTTTTGAAGCTGTTTTTTCTCGGATAATATGTAGCTAAGTTATTTTCAATGAAGGTAGATTATTTCTTAATATGTAAGAAAGAAAATGGCTTTTGTACGATATAAAACTTCCATCGTTTTGTAATAAGAGAATGCCTGCTAAATTTCTTATATTAGATTTTACTGATTGACTACTAATGAGCTTAGTGATCAACCTAAATCACTTTTCTGTTAATGTATTATTTTACAAAGTAAGTAAATACATAGATTTAAATTAAGTTTCGTAGCTTCTTCTCTCATTCATATATTAAGCTAATGTAAACTTTAAAAAATTGTTTTTCAATCATTTTGTGTTAAGTGCGTAAATTTAAAAGATATTATGTATTTATTTAAAACTAACATAGTTGATGTTCAAAAGACAAAACACTATTTGTTTCTGATAATTATTTTTATAATGTTAAAAAAATATCTTCTCTCGTATACTTGATTGGTGGTGTGGTGACATACACAATGTTATTGACCTTACAATTGAATTAAAGCCCTAGTAATCTTCATCACACACACACACACCTCGTTCAGAAACCATTAAGTGTATATGATATGTTGTTTTTTTTGGAGATTCAAATACACAAATCATGAAATTTATATTAGTTTCTTATTTTAACTATGAAAATGATGCTTAAGGGCAGCAAATTCGAGTCAACATAAATAGAACTGGTACAATGGCAATAACGAGCAGTTTTTTTCTGAATAATTCGTATTATTTATCTCGTACAAAAAGTACCACAAAGCTTTCGGATATAAATATATGAGTTGTATATCGTCTAAAAATGTGACCTTTTCGGATGGTTTTTGTACTAGTCTATTTCTGACATCCAATGTTTTAAATTACCTAATCGTATGAAAGTTACTATGTATCTCTAGAGCTAAAACAACTAAATAATAAACATTTAAACCTGCTCACAAGAACAAAATAGAGATAAACATTCGGTACATCATAAAATTATCTCACACTGATCGGCCTATTATGTTTAAGATTTTTGTCACACATTTTCGATTCCACACTTTGTTCTACTTAAAACTTTTTACAGTATAAAAAAAACATATAATTAAGGTATAGAGTTTAGCTCAATTTTCTTCCTAACAACGAAAAACAGCATATTTATTAATGGGATAAAAAGTGTGTGACTAATTTGAACATTGATGTCATACTGAAATGAAAGATTGTGCAGTGTATTTTGATGAGAGAATGAGAGCTACTAAAATGATTGTCATTCAAACATTTGTACCATACTGATCTCTATGGTTTTAAGAGCGGAAAAGCATTTTTGGGACATTCTCAGTTACACAAATCTTTCGTGCAGGATGGGTTATAATCCATTTATTTTTCTGTTTATCTTATAGATGAGTCTGAACGGTGGTCAAAATATTAACAACGAAATGAACAATCAGCGAGTAGAAGAAAAGAAAGGTAAATTGAAAAATGTATGATAATCTCCATTGTGTATGGATTATACTTTTAGGCGAACTGGGATTAGTTAAAGTCAAAACTCCCGAACAAGTAGAGGCGGCTACAATGGCTGAATTAAATGCAGTCAATTCTCAAATGTCAATCGGCAATGATGGATTATTATCTCTACCTGAGTATGTCTTCAACGCTTAATTTTGAAATTTTAGCCTGAGTGGGAAAGGTCCGCAACGTTAGATACTTTTTTCCGAGATATCGTTAACATCCATGGTCAAGTAAAATAATAATCAAGTGTAAGAAGTAACTAAAAATGAGAAATAGCGCCATCTGTCGAGTTCAAATAGTAATGACACAATTTGACAATATGACGCTATTAGAGGAGATCTTAAAGTTACGAAAATATATTCATATCTGTAGACCTTCGTAATGTTTCTGTAACTTGCTTGAGGTATTGACTGAAATGTGCATCGCATGTGAAAGTTTCTGAATTGGGTGCTTCGACACAGATCCACCCACTTTATACAGAGCATCTTGCCGCGAAATTTCACTTTGCGCATCGTGTACAGCATCAAAAATAATCTAAAGGTCTCGCTTACCCTTTTTGAAAAGCCTGTGGAAAGTGGTTTTCTAGACACCTCAAGTTTTTGGTGAGGGGAGACCGAAGTCGGTGAAAATGAACGAAACATTGCATAATTATACATCAAATTGTAGCTCTTGACGAGTTGATTCTAATGGTGAAGGAATTCGGTCTCGATCTAACTTTACATTCGAGTGATACTCAATT
>CAJNOQ010005357.1:0-15482 GCA_905250885.1 Didymodactylos carnosus | reverse complement strand
ACCGGAGATTGAGAGTAAAAATATGATTTACATAAAAATAATTTGTCTCTATAGATGGAAGAAAAATTCAATTATCTAAAGTTACACACACACACACACACACACACACACACACACACACACACATAGCAGTCTATTTAGAAGAGAGACAATCAAATCATAATACGAAACAATCTAATCTGTAAACTATAACTGTATAAATGAAAGAGCAATGTGTGACAGCAGCTGCTGTTTCTTCTTTTTTTATTCTGTCACATAACTGCAATTTAGAAGAACGTATGTTAGCACCCCCAAATTAATCTACATACGGCGTACGTTTTTCAATCTACACTCACTCTACTATAGTCCATTCCTACGTATCATTCTATAACATCGAGATATGGTCGTTAATCAGTGTCGCAAATAGAGAACAAATATTAGGAGAGTGTAAAATTAAATGTCTCCTCAAGATAATGAAGTAGGATCCATAGAGTAGTGTAAAAGCTAATTATTTAATAATCTTTTGCTGAAAACATATAATAAAATTTTTAATTATTCAAGGAATGCGCATCCTCCCAATATTTGCGTCTCTGTCCGAACATGGCTTCTGTTCAACACAAAGTTTTTTGAGAAATTTTCTTATAATCTCTCTTCTTTAACTGGTGTGTACATTTATAAGCATTATTTTTATCTTCTTTTTGAAGTAGTAACCAACCTTGTAATAAAAAAAAATGTACATTTATGGAAAAGTGATCTTTTTTTTTTTTGTTTCACTTGGTATTCAACAAACATTCATATATATATATGTGTACAAAAGAAACATCAAGAGACTTCTCTACTCTCTCTAATATTATGAACACCGTTGAGATTTTCAGAGTTTATTATACACATACACACAAATCATTTTACTACCTCAGTAAGCTGTAATAATGTGATGACCTTGTTACAAACCGGAGATTGAGAGTAAAAATATGATTTACATAAAAATAATTTGTCTCTATAGATGGAAGAAAAATTCAATTATCTAAAGTTACACATCACTACCACATGTTCGAAAAGTTATCTAGATACACACACACACACACATATTTAGGACTATTTTTTCGCTGTATGCTTGAAATAAATAAATAATATACGATAAAATAATGTTATTAGTCATGCTAATAGGTTCGTTGCAAGAAAACAAAAAAAGTCAAATTATTCGTTCGTTCTATAGTTTTATAAATCCGAACTGATTATGTTCTATTAGTAATCAAGTATTTTCATATTGTTTACAGTTCATTCTAGTAATCTATTTTTACTAATACGAAAAATGAGAAAGATTCAAATTCGTTTTCATAAACCGATGGATTTTCTGATCATCAATTCGATAGAAATTAATTACATTAGTTTTATTTCTTGTTTAAAAGAGTTAAAGTTTTCAATTTATGAATGAATTTTGATACGAAATGTCTCCTGTAATAAAACGGATATCGATTAACATATTTTAGTTATTATCATATATTAAAATCATATTCCTTTTAATATTATTGATAGATCTCATTCATCAATGTCAATTCGAAAGAATTCAATATATAAAACATGTCTCTTATTCAAGAAAAGTGGAAAATACATCGGAAGAAAGCATCTATTAGTTTCTAATATGATACAAGAACAAAAAAAGAAATAGACAAGTGATTCAACTAAGATTTAATATTAATCTGTACCATATAGGAAGATTAAAAAATAAAAATAAAATAATATAAAATTCTTACTCCGTTCATTTTTTTAAACAGTACGAACAACAACAACAGGTTAATATGACATAGACTAGAAAGTGAAATGATTCGTTTTCGATGTCTTTTCTCTCAAATAAATATGAACTCTTCATGTAGCACATGTTTCAATATATGAGATTACTTTCTTTTTATCTTTCGATCAATTTTCATCTCCACCTATCTATCTACATATGTACATGGAGATAAAATATAAATTCTTGTCAAAATACGACAAACAGAAAAGAAGACTTTTTTCATTTTAGGTGTGGTGTGGAGTTAGTTGTTTAAGAATTCATAAAAGTGAGAAATAAAGACAAATACAAACATATAGAAGAAAGGAGCTTGATGGTGGTAAATGGCTTAATGCCAACATACAATACCACAATACTCGACTTTTACACTTCGTTACCGCGTTGTCCTTTCATGCGATGAGTGAGTAAATGCACACAAGAGAGAGAGAGAGAAAGTGAGATGAACTATTCGTTAACAATAGGAAAAATAAAAATAAATGAAAGGAAAAAACATACGACAAATAGAAATTTCATCATGTATAAAATATCAGTTTTTTTTTGTTCTTCTTCTTCTTTTCTCTTCTTTACCATGTAATGTGTGTATGCATGTTGGATCCCAGTCAAATCTGACCGATTTCTTTTTTCTTTTTCTTTTTTTTGTTCTTTCTTATTCATAATGGATATCTTCATATAGAGAATGGTATATAAAAATAAACATACTAATAGACATGTCTTTATCCCATACATATATATATGCAAACGTGTGTGTGAGCTTTCTTATTTTCCAGCCTTAATAATCAACAGAAAAATAAACATTTTCGATGTCTAAGTAATTCAAGAAATACTTCTCCTTTTTTGGAAAAAAAACAACACCGAGTAGAATAAAATAATCAAAGAAATCTGTTGGTGTTATACGTTCAAATAGATAACAACTGAAAAACGTTGTATAATATAAAATACAAAAATTATTTATTAATTATTTTTTTATGTCAATTTTAGTCAATTTTTTGGTTATAATGATGTGATATTCTTTTTACTTTCTTTTAATTTGAAATGTTGTCATCTTTTATTTTATTACACATTACGCTTATTATCTTTCATTTTTAAATTTTTTATTTTGTTTTTAGAAATGAATATCATAATAAGACTTTGCATCAGTTTTCTTTTTCTCTATTCTTTCGTGATAATGAAAATATTTGAATTGATTATTAGATGAAGAAAAAAAAAGTTCTAAAACGACGGAAGAACTAATTATTTGTGACACCGTGGCCATAGTTTTATATTATTTGTAACCAGAAGAGTTTAGCTTAATGAAATGTAATCAATAAACTTTGGCAACGAGATTAAATATTCGACATTGAAAAGAGACAGTGATTAAGATAAATAAATACTTTCTGCTAAATTTACCATATATGTTGTTGTTTATCTAATCTTGTTAACAATAAACATAATGAAAAGAGTTTGTGAATTTGTAAGAATATAAATATATTTCAAAAGTGTCTCTATTGCAGTTGTTTTTTTTTGCATGAAATTTTTTTAATCAAAAGATAAGATTAGAAGAGCAAATCAATAACATTATATCAAAAATATTTAATCAAAATAAAATCTATACTACTTTATTAGTAAAAAATATATAATTAACATATAATTCTAAATAAGTATTCATTAGTCTCATTCCAAGTTTTCGACGTATTCCAATTTAATTCTAGTCAACATTATTGAAAACAAATAAAAGTGTGTGCATACATCTAAGTCATGGTAAATGTTCTTTTAATATTTGACATTTACAAAGATTATCACTTCAATCAAATATACGTAATTCAGATACAATTACAGAAATATGGTCGTATAGTAACCCAAACAGTGTGTATGTGTATAAATAATGACAATAAGCTCATCTCTTTCTCGACAAACTCCTCTTTTGCTTTCAAACATTCTCATTTTCTCTTTCAATAGAAATTATTCCTACCTAAGCTTATAGTCATCTTAGAAATAAGATAAGATTAAAAACTCGCTAATAGTACTAACGACCTCCTCGAATTCAAATTATCATATGAACTTTTTTACGGTACACACTAACTGTTAACTGTTAAACAATTAAATGTTTGATTGTTGTTTTTTTGTTTATTTTTAAACTTGTGACAACAAGTCGAATAATTATATCATTGGTTAAATATTCTTCATGGTAAACCTTTGACATCCTTCAGTGCTGTTTTTTTCTTTCTTGCAGAGGTCGCGTGCACCTCACATTTTCGTTTCATATACAGATGAGTCACTCGTTTTTTTAAATTAAGACCATTCAAAAAACAAGAAGTTCAACACACCATACATCTTCCGTGATAGATGTATTTCACTTTTGAGTCACGCAGTATATAATAATTAGAAAAACAGAATAAATTTATAAGAAGATTTCTTCTACAAAAGTTGAATACAAACAATTGAACAGAGATGAAAAGAAATTTGGATCAATGACGTACACTTGTGATAGAAATTATTTTATTAGAAAAGATATTAAGTATCGCTTATCACTTTTTTGTGAAGGATTCATAAAAAGATTCATGTGAAAGTAACTAAAAGAAATATTACCTATCTATGAAGTGTAAAAAAAGGAGGAGAGAACCTGTGAAATGTGGCTCTAATAAATCATTTTTTATTTAATATGTTAATAGTTTTTCTTTTTTCTTTTCATCAGATAGAGATACATATTTTTTAGAAAGGTTATCCATTTCACTTTTAATAGAATAAACAGAAATAAAGATAAAAAAAAAAAAAAAAAAAGAACCGAAAGGCACTATATACCAAGGATAGAAAGACTTTATTTACAAAAATTCATGTATGTTTATATATTTACCATCTGTTTAGAAATCTGAGAAAGTTTGTTGATAAAAAAAAAAAAATTCTCTACCGTGTATTTTGCTCGAAAAAATTGTATGATGATATCAACTTAATATGCGTTAATCAGCAGATTAGTTACCTTTAAAACATAGACTAACGATCTGACCGGCAGCTCGATGTTTTCATTGTATTAGATATGAAAGTACATCCATACGAAGTTTATCGGATAAAAATGTCATAACTTACAGCTTCGATTATTATCTATCTTTGTTAGAAGACATGGTTATAATATCATAGAATTTCATAAAAATAAAAAGAAAAATAAAAGAAAAAAAAAATAAGAAATTTATTTATGATATTTTTCATATAGGATCGATTTTATTTATAATAACGAAATTACTGTATAGCCAAGTTTGTATGAATGCATTTTTCTTACAGTTTGATCATCGTTATCTTTTATAAGAAAAAGAAATAAGCTCTACTTATTTGTTTCAGTTTTAGTTTAAGGGGCTTTTATAAAATGCCTTCAAAGTTATGCCGCTCAAACTCAATTATAAGTACTGCTAACAGGTTTTTTTTTTGTTTTTATAATCTTTCTTAGTATGAAAATAAGATTTATAGTAAATGATGAGGATCATTTTCATGTACAAACAATAAGTTAAAATTGAGAAAATAGCCAAAGCTTTGTATGTGTATGTGTGTCTATTTTTCTTGATGATTAACACTTTTTTTATTTGAAGAACAACATTGTTACTCTTGACCTGACAAAATGTGATCTTTTATTTCTGTTAGTATACATAACAACAAATATAGGATGTTCAACAATTTTTGACATTATTTCAAGCATATAGTAAATAGGAATTTGCAAAAAAAAAAAAAAAAATTTATCATCAAAATTCATTTTGTCTATTGAAAAGCAATTAACAAGGATTGTATGTTGTATATGCATATTTTTTAGTTATACATATACAACACGTAACGCTCCCTTTCGTATACAACAACGTTTGTACAAAAAAAGGTCAATCTTTACTTTAGAAATATTACATAAGTTTTTATTTGCATATTTTTTCTTTTTTTTCTTCATAGTAGTTGAATATATCTTACTTGTACTCAGCATGTGCACAAGCTTCTACTTTAGATAGTGCCAATTTCTTCATTATGTTCAGTATCAATATTAGAATGAAATAAAGTCTTGAAAGTAATTTTTATTTGATATTTTGATACTACTTTCAGTAAATGTTTTAGTAGTAAAAACATACATTGAAATTTTTTCAACAGTATATTTCATACATATATGCATATCTTTCAAGCAAACTAATTTATTGAAAGGAATATTCATAGAACTTTGAAAATGGCGAACATAAAAATGATCATCATGTTTATGTCTGATAAAATGATTTGTAAATCTAATATTTTATTAATTTTTCGAAATTGTAATAAACTCTCAGGATTTTGTAACTACTATATAAAATAAAACGTAGCGTAGACTGTCTACTTACATGAAAAATTTTCGATTTCCGATCAATAAAAGAGGCAGTAAAGAGCCTCGATAATTGTGTGTTTAAATGACACAAAAGAAGCGTGTAATACATAAATGATTGTATGGAAAGAGGAAAAGGGAACGGAACTATTTTTATTGACAAAAAAAACAAAGAAAAAAAAAAGGAGAGATATTTCTGAAAATAAGATAAAGGCAATTTCGTCCGTTTATTTCTGAGAAGATCTGATATGAAGTATGTGGAGGAACTCACGCTGCGTTTCTAACCATATTAAATACTGCTGCGAATCGGCACTTTTAATATCGCATGAATAAAAATAAAAGCTATTCTATTTCAGCAAGATACATTCCACAAATGTAGAATTGTTGCCCTTATACATAATTTGATCTCGTATATCATTTTTTGCCACATTAGAAAAGCAAAAAATTTCTTCAGATATTTTCATTTTTCGGATAGATTCAATGAAAAACTTTTTGAGAACTAATTTCTATTTTCACTTTTTGAGTATATTAGTAAAACGTATTTCATAGACGTCTATAAATGTATCTGAAAGTTTGAACTGAATGGAGATTAAAAAAAACATCTTTTTCTAAATATCATGCAAAGATTTAGCCTACGTTTGGATAGTAGAAATTTGGTCTCGATATACCACTATCAGCTTCCTGTGAGATCTTCAGAGAAATAGTGTTAGAATATTAAAACCACATATTTTTGACTACAGTAGAAACTGTTTATTACATCGCACAGAAAAAAATATTTTCCAATTTTGACCATTATTTTTTATGGTAAACATTTATATAGATCAGACAAGATTTTGATATAATGGGTTTCACAAGCATGTTTAAAATATTTTTAGTGCATATTTTCAATTTTATTTTACGATAAATATCTCCCCTGTTGTTACATGTCCTCTTTTCTTTTGACAATGAAAATTGTATTCTCGAAATGTCAATAAATAAAATTAAAAAAAAAACCCAAAATTAAAATAATGAATTTCAAACACGCTGCTGTATCACTAATTTTCGTTCTTAAATTAATGCCCTTACATTTTTATCTATACTTGATATTAAAAATCGATGCTTCTAACGGTAATGAAGAAGGAATTACATTTGTTTTAAATAATTACTTTTTCAAGACCATACGCTGAAAACCACTAGTGGTATGAGTTCTAATATAGAACTTGTTCACTTGGATTAGACAGAAACCAAGAGTTAATCCATCTTTTGATTCATACTGAAATTACACATAGTATTCACAAAAACATATCCTTTCTAAGTATTTAGTCAGAACTATAATGGTGACCGATCAAAATGCGAGAAAAAACAGTTCCCTATGACAAACAATCAGCATCAATCCAGCGTAGAGGTGAGATAGTTCCAGTTCAGTTCTTTTGAACGAAAACTGATCATTAGTTTAGTTCTTGTTGAACACGAACTGCTTACCAGTTCTTTTCAAAAATCAAAAATAAAATAAAACAGATAACTCTACTTACATTGACTTCGTGTAATGCGCCAGAGGTATCTGGTGCGTTTAGTTGACTAAACTAAATCAATATAATCAGCTACATCGGTTTTATTTTACTTTGAATTCTTGAAAAGAACTGGTACCAGTTCCCGTTGAACAAGAACTGAACTAATGATCAGTTCTTAGGAACTATAGGAACTGGAACTGTCCCACCCCTAATCTAGCGACATACAAAAAAAAACACATATGAACTCAAAACTAAGGCAAAAATGAAGCGTGATAGATCATAAAATAGACAATTTTATCAATGCATATACAATTAACTCAAAATAACTTTTTCCATTCTGTTTTTACCTTAACTGTGTGGAGGCGGACATATGTGTTGGAGATCAGTGATGGTTTCAGAGGGTTTGGCGAAAATTGTGATACCATCAAAAAAACTTTTTCTGATGATTTTTCGACGAAGAGTAATTACTAAGAAATTTTTTTTATCAAACCGCTCCTACTAAAAACTTTTTTCTAAATTCACCATTGAAGATATTGAAAAATACTTTTTACAACATCGTGCATTTGCCTATGGAGAGAATTCAGTTTAAGAAAAGATGTGAGATAAGTAAAACATTTATATCTACTTTTTCATATAGACTGAAGTCCTATAACAAGTCAGCACTTCGCGCCATTGGTCAAGCAAAAGATTTCGTTTTTTTAAAGTATATTTAACTCATTTGGTTGTCTGCTTTGACAACTCTTTTTCTTTCTTGCTTGTTTCGTCATAGAAAAGATATCTAAAATTAATAACATTGAGAAAACATAAATAAATTTTGTTTGTACTATTTTCGTTGCAAAGAACAGCAACAGCAATGACGTATGCTGTCTGCAATTTCGACTATATTCGACAGGCTACAAGTTGCTCGCTTTGTAACCGAACGTATAAAGATCCACGGTAATTATTCACAATATCAAGATTTAACGGCAAAAAACATTAGAGAATTGAACAGAAAATAGAAGAAAAAACTAAAATTTTGAAAATCCCATGGAACATTGCATCATGTCTATTCGTATAGCATTAACCTCTGAACAAACATATCATCAAATCGAAAAATCTTAAAAAATAGCTTTTTCAGTCAAAACCGATTGCAGATTTGTCTTCTCCATAGTCGATTATCTTGTTCATGATAATTTTTGGAACGGGGTACTTCAGAAAAAATTTTCAATATGGTTTGGCCTCTGGCAACGGTTTTTTTCAGAAATGTTTAAACAAAAACCATGAGAAAATTTTTTTCTAAAGTCTCTCGATCCGAGATTTATCATGTACAAGATAATCGACTATGGAAAAGACGAATCTGCAATCAGTTTTGACCAAAGAAGTTTTTAAAATTTTTCGGTTTGATGATATGAGAGTTCTCTTTGCTGTATGAGCTTTGTTTGTGAACGTAATCACTTCAGAAAATTCATTTTTGTGAGCAAAACTCATTTTCGAGATAAATATAGTAGCATGTGTATTATCAAAAGATATATAGTTTGTATATTTAGTTCTGCATAAGTAAAACAACTAAAAAATCAATAAAAAAATAATAAATATTTTACATCTTTGTATTATTCATAGTTTTAAATGTCGTTTTATCCATCGACAGTTTTTGTTCTATTTCTATTTGAAATTTGATACGCATACAGCTTTTTGATTAAGCTAAATTCTTTTGAATATTCAGAGATTTCAATTCACTCATTGTTCTCACTCAATATGTTCTTTGAATTTAATTTTAAATCAGTCATATGACATATAAATTTTCAGTATTCTACCATGTGGTCATACATTTTGTATCGATTGTATTCGACATGCAATGTTGGAAAGTACAACAATGAGCTGTCCGACTTGTCTCACTAATCATACAATGATTAATTGTGAATTATTATCACAAAATGTTGCATTGATGCAGTTGTTACATATTCGAAAAATTGATATTGTTCAAAATACTCAATGTAAAATATGTAATTCTCTGCCATCAATAACATCATGTACTCATTGTACCCGATTAGCATGTGTTAATTGTTTGGAATCACATCGTCAAGAAGTTATACAAGAGGTAACACGTGAAATTGGTGATTTAGAAAAACAATCGGAAAATATAAAACTTGGTCTTGGTGATTCAACTGATAATTTTCGTTATCATTGTGATGAGACATTTCAAGCGGCAAATAAACGTGTAGATGAAATGCAAAAATATTTAAAAGTAATTAATGAACGTCTATGTCAAAAAATACAGGAATTTCATGATAGACGACAGACAGATTTGGCACAATCTGTTAATCGATTACACACAGAAATACAAACCATCGATGTAAATTGAATAACAACATCATAAATCTTCTACAACTTCCAATATTTCTTTTAGAAGTTTGTTGATGATACACGCCATTTGCTGCGCGATGTTAATGTTCAAACTGAACTACTATTGCGTGTCAAACAACAATGCTTAGAACCAAGAAAACGTTTACTTGTTTTGGCTAAAGATTTAATTGAATTTACACCAACAATACAGTTTAATCCGTCAACATTTCAAATTGGTGATGAATTAGCCGGTTCACTTGTTCTTGATCGGCCGTTAAATGCTCCTAACAGTGTTGCAACAGCAGCTGGAGATGGTAAATTAGCTTCTATTGTATCAAGTATGTAGAACCAAATATGAATCGTTGCTTTAATTCAATTTTATTATGTTTTTTGCAGCGAGAACAGGTAAAATGGAGATTATAGGACAAGAAGGTAGTGGCAAGTTAGAATTTAAAGGTAACTGATCCTTACTACCAACTATTATTTTTTTTACTCATATGTTTTTCTCCTGTAGGTCCTGCAGGGTTAACGGTGAATGGTGACGGTCATTTAGTGATCGTCGAAGTAGAAAATAACCGTTTACAAATTTTAACGTGCAATTTTAATCATGTTCGTACGATCATTGGTTTCCGTGAACCTCGAGACGTTGTTTTTTCTCGTGACAAACGTTATTTGATAACTGATAATCATAAATTAATTATATTAGACGAAAATTTTCGTAAGGTCGATGTTATCGGAAGTAACAAATCAGGCAGAACACGAAATGTAAACATTATTTCTCTCGTACCTCTGTTCTTTTTACTCAAAACATAAATTTTAGACATTTAATAGGCCAACTGGAATAACGATTGATGAACAAGATGAAGTTATTATTTGTGACACACATAATGATCGTTTGGTCATATTTTCAAAAGATTATAAATGGAATAGAGATTTTACAACAGGTCCTGAAAGTTCACCTCGATACGTGTGTTCCTATAATGACACATTATACGTTACATGTGCTGGTACAGGTTGTATTATTACATTAACAAAACAAGGTGAAGTTCTACAAATGATCCCCGATTCCTCATTGGATTTGCGTATTGATGCACCACGTACAATTCGATGTGTTCGAGATTTATTATTTGTTGTTTCATCGCATGCCAAATCAATTTTTGTCTTTACAATCGATGGGGAATATCGTGGAGAATTACGACATGAGATGTTTAATCGACCCGTGGGAATACTATTCGTTGATGATAGTCTGTATGTAACAGACACAGAAAAACATAGCATTTTTCATTTTTCTGGTATACTTCAATAATAATCAACGAAATGATCTTGCAGTATAGACAGAAAACCGATTCTTTCTCTAAATAAAATAAATAATTTTGGCTAACTTTTCATCTTATTGAGTAAGTAATAGCGCAAAATATTCATTTTAATTTGATCAATAGCGAATATTCAGAGACCATCTATGATTGACAAATAGTAAAGAGACAGATGGTCATCTTCAAAGATTATTCGATGCAACAGATTTTTTACCTCAAAGATAACGTAAATTTTACTCGAACAAAAGCTTGTATCACGTTCATAATCAAAAAAAGGCACACAACAAAAAACAACAGAATTAAAAACTATAATTAAAATAATGTATTTTAATAGCAAAAATTAACAACAATATTGCATTGGAAAAAATAACATCACTATAGATGTGAAAACATCCTTTTTAAAAAATAATATTCCATTAGAAAAAATATTTAAATTCACCGGAATTCCTTCTTCACAATTCGTTATCATCCGTTCTTCAACAATCAGACAGTATCTCATTTCCCTTCGACTGCCTGAGGTACTTTATTATATTTATTAAGAACTTTTGCCAAACTTTTTGTCATATAATAGGGTTTTTCAATTGTACCATTATTCACTTCCATATCTTTTAATGCACAGAGGAATAATGTATCAACAGCCATTTCGAAAACATCAAAAAAGCTAATAGCAATTAAAAATGTAATAATCACAATGAGAATAATTGGACACCAAAAATAATTTAAATCTGGTCGTACTAAACCAATCTTTGTTAAATATATTTTACCTGAAAAAAATAGATAAGCCAAAATTCCAATTAATGCTGTTATAAATAGAACACCTAGAAATATGAGAAAATCTGTAACTTTATCGAGTACAATTGCACGTAATGGATTATTAATAATTAATTTGAATGCAGTTTTAGCTGAATGTAAAAAATGTTTACTATAGATTGATATCATGATATAAGCATTACGATTAATAAATTTAAAAAATCTTTCAAAACATAAACAACAGCAACCGATACATCTTATACAACAACGTAATATTCCAGTGCCTTGACGATTTTTTAAACGATTTTCAATAAATTGAAATATAATTCGAATCATCTTAATAATGGCTATTATCAATGAACCAAAAGCAACAGAGCCAACATGATAAAGCAATGAACGTTTAATAGAAGATAATAGTGGAAAACCAATAAAACGAGTTTTGTCCATTGTCCAATAGTACGATGCAAAAGCACCAGCTAGTACAAGTTGATGAAAACCGGTGATGAAGGTAGAAAACCATAAAAAACCAAATAGATTATATAGATGTGGAATAAACTTATACTTGTTAAGAAATCGAATAAATTCTCTGTAATATTGATGAACCTGAGGTAACTGACTAGAAATATAAAAACAACATTTTATAAATTCTATAATAATATTTTGTTCAAACTATGATGGATGATGCTTTCAGAAAATAGTAACTCTATTTATACGTACTCAAAGGCATAATTATCAGCATAACCGTAGTTCAAAAATACACAACTAGCTCCAGTGTTATTGTACATTGCATTAAAACTACTTGGAATACAATATGAACCGTTGGTGTATGTTGAACAACAATTCGCAGATGCATTAACCACAATAAACAATGGTTTTGATGAGGATGCAGTGAACACAGCCATTGAACCACACAGAACAATAATACCAATACACAATAAAAGTGGTATAATAGGCCAAATTAATGTGGTAGGTGTTTTTCCAATTGCACGACTTGCTTCTTTGATTAATGCTAATGCAATACGTATTCTCTTTCGTAAAACAAATAGAATTAATAAAACAATAAGCAGAACAATAGCACTTATAATACCCAATGCTAACCATGTTTGAGGATACGAAAAATAATCACTTATATCAGTTTGAAATTGAAATGTTGCAGTTGATGTTGTATTAAGTGAACGTAATACTATATATTGATTAAACGTATAATAAGTTGAAAATATTAAACCACCAACAAGTGCCAATAATATTAACCATACAAGTGGACGAGCCCAATAACGCATCAGAATAATCACTAGAAATGTTAAAATAATAGCCAATATCGAACCAATAGCAATGAAAGTTAAACTTTCATAAATATCGTGGCCAATTTTCTCAGCAAATACTTGCAGTCCATATAATTTCTGAACAATTTGAATAGCTTGATTAATCAAATTTGTTGTTAATTGTTGACCATTTGATGCATTAAATGTAAAATTTTGATTTGTGTCATTATCATTGTAAATGATGGCTGTGTCCGATAATCCAAGATTAACTATTGTCGGAAAACATCGACCAGCTATCGATGAAGATGCTAATGTGTATGAAGCACATTTTCCTTGTTGAACTAATTGACTTGCAGTAAGTGTGTCGTAGGGAGCCATATTTGGATCAATACCGTAATCGCAAACGAGTTGTGAACGATATGTCTGACGATTAGATGGAAATAAATTAGAACGTGCATCAATAATAGCATTAGTCATATCCGTTGTCGGGCATTGTTGAACACATATTTGTTTTGTTGAACAACGTTGAATTAATGTTGTCCATGACAAACATTGAGTAATATCAAAGAAAAATAAATATTTTTTATCTTCATACGGCTCTTCGCCACATATTTGTCCCTGAGAATCTGTTGGATGTAGAAGTTGACTAGGATTACCACTAGTGAAGACAATAGCAGCAAATATTATATAACCAATAATAAATAAGAAAAATATTATTAAACATAGAATATCTGTACAATGGTGTTTCTGCAGTGGACTAATTGGTTTACCAATTAGCTGGTTTTCTAGTGCAATGTTCGTTGGATGAACACTACTTGATCGACGTTTAATTTTCATCGTAACGTTTTGTCAACATCAGCGTCCATCCATCATCTAAACATATTGTGAAAAACTCATAAACTTATTATCTTTCAAGTTAATTATCAACGAAACATATTTCATATATCATCTGTCATGCCATTAACATTCATTTTTTCATTGCTCCAAAACAAGACGGTATCAACAACAGAGGCTGATTCTTAGAATGCTACACAATATTTACTCGAGAACAGCTAAAACGAACGTCCGTATTTACGCCAACCTCCTCCTTTGAAACCTTTTCTACATAACTTTCATTCAGCCATATATGGTGCTACTCTCTTATTTACAGTATTTCTCAATTATGCTGCTCTCAAGCCAACTCTTTTGCTTTATTCTTAACTTGATCGTGCAAGAATTAAAAAAATCGTTTTGCAACTTACTATAACACTCAGGTTAAGGTAAGGTTTTCTTATGTCACAATGACGATTTTCTCTGATATGAAGTAGAATCGCGATGGGAGCAAACTTCGTTCATCGTTTTGTTTTAACAAGCATATATTATTGAAATGAAAAATTTTCAAAGCTTTGCGACATCTCAATATTTCATTAGGGTCAAGTCGAACTCATTTTAACTCTATGTATTTGCTTATCATTGTTATGATCTATTTTAGTATATATGTGAAAGCACAGCAGAACTTCTCTTCAAGATATTTTGTACTACCATCTTTTTCAATGAACCGTGCAGTCCGCTATTTTGCGCATAACTTTTTAACGAAAAATGATAGAGAGCTACGGTTTTCAGTTTTAGAGAGTAGAATCTGGGGGCTATCCGTTTATGGAAAAATAAATTCAGAAATACTACCTGCAGGTGGTAAGTCTCTTCAAAACGTTTTGCAGAAACCTTCTCACCATTGAAGAAGTTTTGGATTTTTGATTCCAAACAGTGAACTGGAGACCGTGGGTGTTGATCTACAATTCTCGACAAATCTCAGATTTCCATCTCTTATCATCTGGGAGCTAGAGATGTTCTCCACAGACCATACTATGTTTAAGTCTGGAGATTTGGAAATCTCAAAAACACTCGAGCCAGAGGTAATCAGCTATCCTGATCATCGTGGCATTATTTATTTTCATCTTCAGATCAAAGGAACTTCAGCTAACCCGTTTTTTCCCTGTAACCATGTAAACTTCAAAGTAGCATCAGTCACTTAGTTCTCATCCGAAATGAGCCACCTTCCCAGCAGATGGGTAGTTTTACTCGGACAATCTAGCAAAATGACCAGCAAATCCCGCATACAAATGTTTAGCCCAGAGGATTTTCCGAAGATCTCTGGAAACCCGATGGCCCTTTAGTGAATCACACACGAGTTTTTCGCCATGGTCTATAATCTTCCACTAATACTGAATACTTTCTGAAGGTTACAGTCATTTTTGACGGGAACTGAGTGGCTGATGCTACTTTGAAGTTTACATGGTTACAGGG